>VZRO01007693.1:55057-107886 GCA_013397915.1 Daphoenositta chrysoptera | reverse complement strand
GTCACACTCACTGCACCCTCAGCTGCCTCTTTCAGCCCGGCAGGGCCACCCAAGCTTCTCTCAGGAACAATCTGTGCAGATAAAACCATGACTTTTTATATAGAAAGAGCTGTTCCATGTGCCAGGGAGAAATTAAATTATTTCANCTGTTCCATGTGCCAGGGAGAGATTAAATTATTTCATATACAATTGATGTTCTAGTCTGTTGAATGCTGTTGAAGGCATTTTTACTATTTTTTTGGTTCTCAAATGACCTCAGCAATGTGTTGATGCCATTCTTGGGGAAAAAACACCCACAAGCAAACCAATCAACCAAACAAAAAACCCCAACCAACCAACCAAACAAAACAAAACAAAAAACAAAAACAAAACAGCAACCCAAACAGAAACAAAAAACCCCAAACAGAACTCAAAAAAGGGACAATGTTTTTTTGCTTGTCTACTGTATTAAATTCTCAGGTAGCTGTGATAACTGTGAGACAAGAAAAGATCTGGTGGTTTAAGGAATAATGTTGAACAGCTGATTGGGGGAAAAAATGTGTGAGCCTCTGCATTTCCTCTTTATGAGGGATTAATGACCAAAATATTTAGAGAAAGAAACAGCTCTTTGAAGAAGCATGAGTTTTATTTGGGTGTAGATAAAAATAAAAAATGTGTGTGGTGGAAAGATGGAATGGGTGAAGGGAAATACCTTCTGATCATAACTTACCTGGTAGAACTAATAATATAACAATGTCTTAAAAAATAAAAGGTCCTTGAAAGCTGACTTCTAAGCCTATATTTGACCTTTATTTATTATCTGTATTTCCTAACAGATAACAGTTAAGAGCCATCTTATTTCCTACTGAAATGTTTTATTTCCTTTCAATTTGCTTTCTAGTTCTTCAAATGACTATTCCTAGTCCTGACCTTATGGCATTTAAATAAAGTTGAACAAAATGTGTCTATTATCTGAATAGAAGCCACAAGAAAGGACAGCCATAAGTATAAACATGTTTGTGTAAAATTGTTTGAGCTGTGATGTTCTTTTGCACAGCATAACCGAATATAAACATCACGTTGAATGAAAAATGCTAAAGGGAGCCACAAGGACTGGAGAATAACTGAGAAAAAGAAAGGGCACATGGGGTAAAACAAGCAGAGAATCAAAAAGGTGGATTCTGGCGAGGCATGTGTGACACCAATGATGCAAAAATACAGATGTGCAGGGGAGGACAAGAAAAGTGAAAGTAATAGAGATTAAGGGAACAAGAGAAAAAGTGGAATAAAAGAGCAGCAGAAAGATGAAGAAAAAACAATGTAAGATTTGAAATAAAACGAAATTGAGCTCTAAGTGACTAAATGGGCAATTAAAGCAATAAAGTAATATAATGTAGAGCTGGGGTAAACTGCTGTTTTTAGCAGTTGATTCTTAATAAACTTTGAATGTTGCATGTACGTTTTCTCAAATACCGTGTTAATCTGGTGGCACTAATATTATTTAACCTTATAAAAATTGCTACTTTCAGGGAACACTTACCACAAAAGTAATTTTCTGGACACCCGCAGCAATTTTGAGTTTTAATAAATAAAAAAAGGTACAAGCAATTAATGGAAGTGCTCTGTTAAGTACTTGCTGGTAAAAATACCTCTTAAAATACTGTTTCTAGGATTATGCCCCCTGTAGTTTTTTAAGTATCCCAGAAGTGGTAGAGTTCCCAGAACTCCCCTCAAGCAATTATTTCACAGTTTAAGAAAGCTGTGAAGATAACTTCTGAGCTCAGCTTCGGTCTTCGTCTTTCTCTGAGTTAATTGCACAGACATGGGCTAATGAGAAACAACTCATTCAGAATTAGCTTTTGTCCTTTGGAAAACTGTTTCCAAGTCCCTTCATGAGCTGTTGTTTAGCTGAATTGCAGATGTATTTGAAACTACTTTCTTAGCTCTTTCCTTCGTTTCCCAGGTCATGCTGTAGCTCTCCTGTGGTTCTTTTCTGGACTCTGCAGTTTTTCCTTCCTTCCCCTTCACTCTGCAGAATTGATTCTAGTTTTTATGTGGGTGCCATGGGGTGTTACAATGACTTGTTGTATCTTTATCTGCATCGTCTCTAACATTTAACCTGAAGGTCAGAATTAAGTACAAGTAATCAATGATTGATCAGATCTGGGGTTTTTTGTGGATTTTTGATTAGTGAGGTGTTGGATGGTTTTGTTTTTTTTTTTTTTGTCTCAATGTCTGTCACAATGGAAGCATTTCCCCCACCACCACCCCGAGGAAACCCCAAACAAGTGAAAACATGGCAAGACTGCAAAAGTCAGGACAACAATTATGTAAATGAGTATTTTAACTTTTGGTTTTTATAGACTGCAACCAATACAGTTAAAGGTCTGAGATCCCCTCCATGCCCTGAGCTGGATGTAGTTGGCTGTGCTGAACTGTTACCATTTAATTACTGGCATGCTCAACATGTGTATCTAAGATGCTGCTTTCATGGAAAAGTAGTTGGCAGGTAGTTGAAGATACCACAAATAAACAGGGTTTGTTGAATGGCAACAATCATTTTTGGACAGCTACTAAATATTCCAATAAGACAACGGTGCAGTAGCAGTAAGCCTGAGTTACTGCAGGCCTGTAATAATTTGTTCACCTGGGTTTTAGAATTTTGTCGAGTCCTGCTCTGGATAGAGCATGGTTTTCCATGGCGATTTTGAATTTGGTTTGTATGACCAGGCAAGTCTCTAATTCCATTTCCAGATCTTCAGTATTCCAGTTGCAGAAATACTTTCAGTGCAAGTTCTGCTCCAATCTTGCTGTATTCTAAACAAAGACTTAATTACCACACCATTCAACAAGGAACAAAAGCAGGTAGTTTTTACCTAAGTAACCTGATTTTGGTTGTACTAAACCCAGACCTGAGATCTGTCCCCACCCTCAGCAGTGCCTGCCACAGGTGTTCAAGAAGGCCTTTAAGACAGGATAGTCTGGCTGTAGACTTGTCTAGAATACTTTGGTGGTGCAGCACATCATAACCACAGATTTCATAAAATTTAGGAGAGGACTTGCTATTCAATACTTGTCAATGGATTTTTCTTCCATAAAGTTGTCCAGCTGCTTTATGAACTGAGGTAAACATTGTAAATCCTTTGGGAAGTAATATCATAACATCTTAATAGTGAGATTATGTATAGAGAAATATCTTTTGTTCCAACCTGCTCTGTGATACCATCTTTTGATGCCCCTTTAATCCTTGTTTAAGAAGGCAGTGAACAAGTATTACCTATTCATTCATCATTCCAGATTTCTTAGATTTCTTTCCTGTCCCACTCCAATTTTATCTTTTCCAGGTTCAAAGGTCCCATTGTATACAGTCTATGTCCTCTGCTGTAATATTTCCTATTTTGCTTTATTTCAGTTTGGGTTACTGTGCCTAATGGACTTTGCATTCATTCCATCAGTACTTCCTAACAGCTGATATGGTCACTGAGTTTCTTTCTCTGAAACCCTAACCTTGAGATCTCATTCCTTTGTGGTGACAACTATTTCAGACCCAACCACAGCATACCGTTTCTTTCCTTACATATATCACTTGGCTTTAATTTCTATTTCATTTTGTCTTTCCACTCAATGCCTTGAAGCTCTTCTGCAGCATATTGAGTTGGCCTTTGTCTTTACTCTATGGAATAGTTTCTATTATCCCTCACATTTGCTGCTGCACTGTTCATTCCCTCATCCAGACAGAACTTGCCCTTTTCCTATTTTTTTTTCTTTTCTTTTTTGCTGTTCTGGCTTTAAATATGCAAGAGAAAATAAAATTGAGATCTCTCTCAGTCTTGAAGAGGTTTCCTAAAGCGTCCTGCAGATTTGACTCAAGCCTGTGGGTAAACCTCAACAGCTCTAGAAATAACAGCTTTGCCTTCTATCACTGACAGGCTATTCCACCTGCCCAACTAAGATAAACTCTCTGCCTAGAGGAGGCACAGCAAAGAGAAGAGCAGATTCTGCAGAGGCATTTGGCAGAAGAGGTATTCACATCAGAAAGCACAGAAGAGGCAGAAACCACAAACCTACAGCCAGAGCTGGAGAGGACTGGGGAAGTGGCAGCCAGGATCTCAGCAGAGCCCTCGGACGGGGTTTTCCTCCAGCTTTGCTGAGCCCACAGTGATCTCAGTTTTTACAATGTGTCTTTGCCAGGTTTTGAGGAACTCAGAGTCTGCAGATGCCCTGGCTTTTTGCTAAACTGTGGTGATGGTAGTTACACTCCAAGGAGTAGCAAGTGCTTCTAGTAACTTGCTTCATGTAGTAGTGTATAGATCAGTGTCTGTAAACTCATTACCCAGTCCTTGATTCTTTGAGAGGAAATTATTAAGAGTGTGGAAAACACTTTCAGTTTGACCATTTAAAAGCTCTTGAAAGATTTGATTAATGCATTCACTTAACATTGTATGTCATGATGTTTGCTCTTTTTTCCCACTTCCAGACTCGAGGTGCAGCTCATTAAGCACACCTGTGGCCATACAAATATTTTGTCCTTCAAGATGCATCTCCCTGGTATTAAACTAGAGCTCATGCCCTACAGGGTTTGTTTTCTCTATTAACAAAATAGCTACAAATGTGCTTTTTAAAGAAATATTACAAGGAGCTCTGCAGTTTCCAGCTCGCTCACCAAATGGACATTGTGTACTGTGAGGAATAGAAGCAATCCAATTCACTGGAGTCAGAAATTTTCATACGCCTGCTTCCCATTCAAAAAGAGTAAATGAAGTACAGATACTATTTATGTAAATTATTTTTCTAATACCTTTTTTCTAAAAGTATTTCTAAAATACCATTTCTGCTGAAGGTAAAATAGCCATTAAAAGCAATGTTTGTCTTAACAGTGAAATTACTGATTAAGCATTCAATTGTTCACTCTCAGGGTCAGTTCAAGAAACACCATAGAAACATCATAGGATGGTTTGGGTTGGAAGGATCCATAAAAATCCTCCAGTACCGAGCCCACTTCCATGGGGAGTTCAAGTCCTTTTGCTTCCCAAAACAACTATTAATATGTAATTTGCTTTAATTACTGTTATTAATTATGTAGCCTGTGCTTATCTGTACAGTTTTGAATAACTTAGGTTGTATTTGGCTAAACAAAAAAAGTTACTTCTGAGTAGGTAGAGATCCCTACCCCTTTATCCCAAAGGAAGCCAAACACTGTGTGAACTTGGAATATGCACAGTGCAGTGGTTTGACTTAGCTGACAATTTAAAAAGGGTCTGTCATCAAGTACAGCAGCTGTCCTTTACACATAATTGAAAGTATTGTTATCATGAGGAAACAATGTAGAACAATTCCCTTTCCCATTCAAGGTCTATTCTTCGTGGGTTGGTTTGTGGGTTGGCTTCTTGCTTTCTTTGTTTTGGTTTGTGTTTGTTTGTTCTCCCTAACGTACTCAAAATAATTCAATCTGAAAAAGAATGCTTAGTACATATAAGTAAAAGAAAATTACCAGGCTTTAATTTTTGTGGATGCATCCCATATTCACGTGTCATAAAGCCTTAAAGTTCAGCAGGTCATGATCTCTTCTTGCTCAAACTATTCTGATAATCTTTCTCTGTCACATCCAGGAGGTTCACTTTAACATTGTTGCTTTCTTCTGGACAATCCAAATTACCCAAATGCTGGCAGTTACTTTTTTACTGTTACCAATAACCCTAGAAATATGAAAACCCAGAACATTATGACAAGATTGATTACACAAGTTAATAGTCTATGAAAATTTCAGCAAAGCTTGTAAAATAAAACCTGTTAATTAATCCTATGTGCCTGAACAGATGTAGGAGTATTTGAGCTTCTTAACCAGGGCAGTAGTTTACCATCCACCATGGACTATTTAATAACATTTGCTTGATGTTATTATAGATTTTCCAGTATTTAGTCATTCTTCAAAATTAGCGGTATTTGTCTTACTCAATAATGCTTTTAAAATTAGCAAAATTTGACTGAACTAGAAATATATTCAGTTTTTAAGGATCAAAATCCTACCCTGGTTGCATCTATCTAAAACCAGAAGAGAACAAGTACCCAGTTTTCCTACCAAAGCCTCTTTCTGTCTGGCAGGACTGCTGGCAGCAGCCCAAGGTTTGCCTAGAACACATTTTTAGGACTTTGCACCAGGTGACAGGCAGTGAAGGTACCAAAGCCCACAGGTAGCATTTAGCTCCCAGCAGGCAATTCCCAGCTGTGCTGCTTCGTGTGTCAACCATAAAATGTGTGTTGTCTTTCTGAAGCCTGACTAAGCAGCTTTGGATATTACAAAGGCTCTGCTGCGTGTTTTAATTTGCATAGATTAGTCTTTCTCCTTTTTTATTACATTGACTAATCAGGAGAATATCTTAGCCCAGACATGTTTATAACCTTGTGTGGCTGTGTTTGGCTACATAGATAAAATACCCTCTCATTTGCATGATTATTGCATTAAAGCAGTACTCTTAGAAGGCCAAAACACTAATTTAATACTTCTTCCCTGCCTCTCTTTTTTACTTCCAGAACCCAATTGTCCAAATCCTCACTTTCTCCCACTTTCTCGCTTTGGTGAAACCTTTTTGTGGGAACCCAGAATGCAGGAAATATTTCCCTGCCTGTTTTGAAGGGTTCTACCCCCTGGTCAACACTGTTTTTGACCTTTATCCATGGAGAAAACTGCCAGCTCTTTGGGAAGAACTAGAATCTGCTCCAGTGTGAACTAAATGATAGAATGTTATGTAAGGTTATCACAGGGTGAAAAATCTAAAGGTGTTGGGTTTATTAATGTAGTAAATAGATAAAAAGCAAAAACTCCAAAATGGAGGATTGTTGTTGTTTCTAGACCTTCTTCTTCTTCTTCTAGTATGCCATATTCTACAGTAGAAGGTGTCTAAAGTGATTGGATAAAAAATTCCTCAGTTCCTGTGTACATGACAGGAGCATTTGTCTAACATTGGTAGAAAAGTGAAAATATCTTTCGTTTTCAGTTTTTATTGGATGATTTACCCACAGCAGCACCAATATTTTGTTTCTGGGTGAAGTCAAATGAAAAGTGGAAATGGTGAAAGGAGCTGGAATAGGTTTCTCCATTCATGGTGTAGGGTGGAATCATCCACTTCTTTAGTGCCCCAAGTGCCCAGTGTAAGGTTCTGTGTAGGTCCTGAGTGTACTATACAGTTGTGGACCAAAGGTTATGTAGAATAGAGATGGTGCTGGGATACTTTGCATTATAATTAAACCTTTAGACAAAAGCAGTTGCTGATAATGAGCGTTTTCCCAGCTTTAGAAGGCTGCTTGGCTTTAGGGAGGCCTGAATTAAGACACAGCAAAATCACAACTGGTGCCCACACTTTTAATGGCTGAACTACTTGAACTACTTGGCTCAGTTCTCAGGCTCAAAAGCAAGTGGAAATATTGGCTGTGGATTTGGCAGGGGTGGGGTTTGCTGTGGCTGGAGGGGGCACTGCTCAGCATTTGCCCTTCCCCGTGTCGTGCTGGGCAAAGGGACAGTCCAGCTGCAGGGAAGGAGGTGAAGCCAAGGTGGAAACAGAAAGGGAAATATGGAGCAGTGGTTTACTGCAGAGAAAGTCTTGGGAAAACAGGACAATCTTTTGGGCATCTGTGGCCCAGCACTGACTGGTTTTTGTGGTTGGCTGCAGCTTCTTCGCGGGCCAGGGGCTGGCAGGCAGGAGGAGACACCTCAGCCCTGAACGCTCCTCCATGCTCAAAACACAACCTGCTCTAAGGAGAAAAACAAACAATTGGTTTCACATAAAATTCAGTAAAATAATAGCTTTATGTCTTTTTATTTGAGGCAACAAAATTTTGTCAAAGTGTTAGCAAATCTGCAGAAATACAGCTGGAGTAGTTGACTCACTGAACTTTACAATAAATTCTCAAAGAAACATCTGGCCTTTCAATTTTTTTCTAACAGATGGGTAAGAGAATGGCACAAATTCAGGCCTGAATATTCCTTCCAAGTTTTCTTTGAGATCTGTATTAGCAGATTTAAGCTTTGGTATTTCATATCAAGTGTTCAATACCTCTGTAATGAAAACAGAAGACATTGGTGTAGATGCTGATAATAAGGAGTGAAGCTTAGAAATAATAAATCAGTAAAAAGAAAAACACATTTAAGGATGTCACATCTAAACCAATCTGTCATCTTAGTTCTGTAAGATTTTCAAAAAGCATATTGGATAAACTTCCAGCAATGACTACTAACACAGTTCTGAGAGATGAGAACATGCCATTTGAAAATGTGGGATTTTTTTAAATCTTGTTTGGAAAACAGGAATTTTTTTTCTGAATTGATTATTGTGGAAATAGAAATCATGTGTGAGTTTAACCTGAACTCCACAATTAAAGTAAAATACTTGAAAATGCTTTGGAAAACCTTTGGAAAAATGGTAACTTTTAAAATTAGGAAATTCCCAAATCTATGGGGAATAGATATGAGAATTCTTCGAAACAGTGGTTAAATTTAAATTAATTTAACCTAAATGTTGTTTAAATTACTTAATTTCAACCTTTATTTTTTCTTATTTCACTAGAAAATGTAAGACACTCCTCTCCCCAGTGAGTGATCTAGTTGCAGCAACTGCCTGAGAAGTGGGAGAGCAGCAATGATTCAAGATTTTAAGTGTTTTGGGGAGACACATCTGTCCCAGCCTCAGCTCATCTGACCCCATTACAAACCAGCACTGGCGGCTTGCTCCCAGTGCTGTCGTAAACAATTCGCTTCGTTCTCTCTACAGTCATCTAAACATTGTTCCTAGCAAAGAAAACAGAGTTAACTGTCTTCACAGATGGATGACTCTGCACTCTGATTTATTCCATTGATCCTGCAAAAACAGGTGTTTGATTTAAACCAGGGACTGTGAACTACAGGCCAAGGGGCCATCAGGGAGCCAGGGAGAATGGCTGATCTCAGAGACAGGCAGGGCTGTCCTTGTCCTTGTGCTGTCACAATAAAAACAGCCAGGGTGAGGTGGTTTTGTGCACTCAGGTACATTCTTGCATTTCAGGTGGGCTTTGACATTTATTTCCTTGCTCTGTCAGTCTGTGTGTTACCAGTTCCAGTGCTGACACATTTATGCCTTCCAAGTTAAAGCATAGGATCATGGAGCCCTAATTTCTTCCAGATCTGCTTGTATTTGAAATAATTAAAGTGCACAGTAGAAGGGTTAACTCCAGAACTGTACCATCACTTGTTGTTTTCCTCTGCTTTTCCTTCTCTCTTGTCTTTTAATATAGGGAGCAAAATGCACATTTTACCAGCCTAACATCTTTCCCTTTGTATACCTATTACCTTTCACAGTGGGATCTCAGTTCTGAGTTGAGCATCTGTGCACTGCCAAAGTACAAATGCTTCCAGACATGTCCTAGATGAAAGTGTATCACTGTACCATGCCAGAACACCCCTTAATAGCACTCTTAATAATGATTTCCTGAAAGTGTTTCCTAATAGCTATAAGATCCATTTTTTACCCTTAGCTTCAGCTACATTCAGAGCCTTTTTGATAGAGTTTGTGTGGTAAAGTGTCTGATATTATTATTCATACTTATTCAAAAGATGGTGTTATGAGAAGCCAAATGTATAAATTTGTATTCATGGCTTTTAAAAAATTTCTGATCTATTTTCTGATCTTACTTACTCTGTCTAGTATTGTACAAATCATCTGAGCTTGTCTGGAAAACTAATTTTGTGTTACTTCTTGTTCAGAATAGTAAGTTCTAATTTTTTTTTCTTTTCTGCTTGCAAGTGTAGTTTCTTGTTACCACAATTTTAGGGAGAAAAATGAGAGTGCGGGGGTAATGATTTGTGTCTGTATTTGCTATGCCTCTTGGTTTTTAATTTCCTTAGGATATTGTGAATTGTGGAGGACACTGTAATGGTTGGGACATGATAGCTTTTTTAAAATTTTGTTCATTATATTTAAATTATAGAAATGAAGACAGCTTTTCAAGAGTCAGGAACTGTCAGTCCAGGCTGGCAGTCAGAGCTACACTGAAATTCAGACCGATATTGCTGTGATAGTAATAATTTAAAAGTGAATTTATTGAAACTTAGTCATGTGTCTGTCAGTTTCTGATAACAATTAGGTTCGATGAACATGTGAGCAATTTTGTCATTGACCAATCTGTCTGTGTGATCATAAAGTTGAGTATTTACCAAGTAAACATAGCTAGGCTTGGAAATCTTTTCCACATTCTGAGTCTTGCAGATAAATCCATTTTAATTCACATGAATATGTTGCAGGATTAAGCTCTCAGTTTTCTGTTTCACTTATTGTTATAAACTTTATACTAGTGCAAGTAAATCAGAAAATTTAAGGTAGCCTCGCTTGGGGTTGTCTTAAACTGCTTCTATTTCAAATCAGTTGCTTTGCATAAACCTTCCTTCTTATTCAGCAAAAAATAATGTTTCTATTCCTAGACAACTTAGATAGGACTGGGAGGTACTTCACAGTAGTTGAATAGTGAGTGGCTTTTCACAGGTTCCTGGTTTTAAGTTGAAGTAATTTGAAATTTTGTTGTGGTGACCCCTTTAAGCAGCAGCACAAAGGTGATAGCCAAGGCACAGCCCCTCTTAGCACAGGCAGCATCCTGTGTGATGGCTTTCGTTACATTAATACTGAAAATTGATTTACCTTTGTCAAAATAAATGATACAATCATCCGGATAAATAACACAACTAATAAATTAGAGTTTGACAATATTCCCTAGTCAGTGATTCAAGAAAGTAATTTGCTTGTGATTCATTCATGTGCTTGTGAGATGGCCTGTCAAACCACCTGACTCTAAAAATGACTCATTAAAATGCAGAGTTATGTCAAATGCAGCTCAGTGAATTGCATTCCTAAATGTTTTCGTTGTGGTCTCTCAGTTTTAGCAACGTGTAAGAAATGTTTGCTGCCTTCCATGTGCCTGGAAGCTGATCCCATATCTTCTTTCTTCGGTATTGCCTTGAATACTGTCAGATCTAACTTTTATTCCTTCCTGCCTTTGGCTGACTTTACACAGAGGATGTTGTGACTGAAGCATTGATGTTGATCTCTGGGTTGAATCCCTTTATTGAGTGGAATTTTGTAAATCTGTGTTGTGCAATTATTCTTTTTTCTATCATCAACTTTAATCATGACTGAGTAATTAGGGGAAGGATGTCAGAGTAGATTTCCATTTAAAAGGTGTGCCCAGTAATCATGCTGATCTCAGATGATAAAAAAGATTAATTACAGTATTCATTCTGGCTACTGCTGGAGATTTTGCTAGAAGGAACAGCAAGAAAGAGTGCAAAGCAATTAATTAATTGCTCTGTATGCATTCCACTGCTTGTTCTCTTATTCCTTTTAATACTTTGGAGTGCTATTATCTTTTCTGAAGCTTTTATGAACTCTTGTGAGTGTTTAAGCACTTTTGAAAAATTACCTAAAAATATAATCTGTGGCCCTCAAATCCATTACAGGGTTTTCTCCCTCTAGATTTTGTGAGATTAGTAAAACACATTGTAAAGAAAATAAAATGGCTATTGGCCTTTTCCCTTCACATCAGATGTGGTATCTTACATGTGGCAGCAGTTGAGTGCAATTTTACCTGGAAATATAAATCCATAAACAAATATTAATATAGAAAGCATTTACAGTGATTTATCTACCTTTTTATGAAGAGTAAAACAGGTGTAAAACACGCCCAGGATTTTGTACATGACTAATTCTATTGGACTAGCATTTCTCCCTTTACTTTAAACCCACAACATATTTCTGTTCATGAAGGCATGGATTGCTATCATGTGTTAATTGTTGCACTATGGCAGATAAGCCCTAACCAACGTTATGGCCCCACTACACCAGCCAGTGATTCAGCACAAAACCAGAATGTTCTGTCCAGTAGTTTTACAGTTCTTACTTTTCTGTTTTATAGAAGGGAACTAAGGGCAGGACACGAAAATACATCCTTTTTAATGTCACATTGCAAGACAGTGACAAAATCTGGAATTTAAGACCTTATTAATCTTAGTCCAGTGCCGTAACCAGAACAGCATTTTCTTGCCTTGCAGTAGCTGATATTATTTACACAGTGTAGCTAAGATTTCTTGCTTGGTTGGTAAGAAACACTATTAAACTGTGATATAGGAATACCATAAATCTAAAACAATTAACATTATATTCACTTGGGCAAAGACTTTTGTGGTTTTAATATTTAGAGGATGTAAAGGGTATTTATTTTTGCTTTAAAGCAAAAATGTGTGTGCATGTTGTGTGCAAAAACTGTACTTGCTTGTGTTTTGCTTTTTCCCTGAAGGAATGAACCAATTACTGCTCTCAAACAGAGCATGACATACTGGAGTAAATGTTAAGAAAAAAAATTAGTCAAAGTTAAAATAAATAGTTATGGTAAAAAAAAAAAAAACAAACAAAAGCCCCTGTTGAATTCAAGAAATTTGAAGTGAGACTGTAGCATGTCAAGAAGAAAATTACAGTAGGAATTTTCTGTATAATAAATGATGCTGCTCTGCAAGCAAGGATTATGTGGATCTTTCTACCTCATTAGGAGGCCTTCACCTGTGAGATGATGGGATTCCCTGCAAGCCAAACAAGGATATCCCCTCCCGTAGGTGTCTGAAAAACAACTCCGTGGCAGTGCAGGGCGAGAGGAAGAAACCTAAGCAAAATAATATTGATTTTTGTTACTTGCAATTTATTTGTAGAGGAGGAGGAAGAGGAGATGAATGCTGTTCCTCAGGCCTGGTATTTACCATGCTCCTTGAATGTTTTGCAGAGACCCAAGCCATGGAAGTGGATTTGCTCTTAGCAATTCCAGCCCAGCCCTCAGCTCTGTGGGGTGTTGGGGTGTCCTGGGCTCCAGCTCAAGAGCTGGGCTCACATCACAGGGATGATAAACTGCAAATTTTAACTGTGTTTTGTCAGCAGTCTGTATAGAATGGTTTGGGTTGGGAGGGACCTGTGAAGGGCCAACGCTCCTGCCATCAACAGGGACATCTTCAACCCGACTGGGTTGCTCAGAGCCCCATCCAACCTGGCCTTGAATGTTTTCAGGAGTTTAGAGTATCTCAGGTTCATTATACCCAGATATTATTACCTCTGTCAAGTTTTTGTGTCAAGAAGGCGTGGTATTTAAAGAGCTTGAGAGGACACTGTACATCATTAAAAAAAAATTAATACCTCAGTAATGTTTTCATAATTAATAAAATATTTAGCTAAACTAAATACTCTGACAAAACTAGAATTTTAAATGTCATTTTCCTGTTGATAGGCTGACAAAAGTTTAGACCACTCAGTGAAAGATTTTCTGGACAAAATCAAACCAAACCAATGAACCACAAAATCCACAAAACTTTTTTCTGCTGACTACCAGGAAAAGTTATAAGCTTTTAAATTTTTTTTTTTTTTAATTTTACTCCCCAGCATATGAAGTCACTCTCCAAATCCGAAAGAAACGAAGGGTAATATACTTGAAACTCTAGAGAATAGCTGTCTAGTTCAAATTCAATGCTATAACTGAATGTAATTATTTTAAGGGCCTATTTGAATGAATATAGCCAAGATTAAATGGCTGTGGTACTTACACTGTAAGCACAGAGATCCAGGAGTCCTGCTAATAAGCAGTGGGTGTTTGTTTGTGAAAAATTGTGGATGTTTTTATGTACAGCTGAATTCTGTTGCCTATATTCAATTTAAAAATGAAAAGTTTTGTACTACAGTAACCAAACTTGCAACTTCTGCTAAAACTACCAGTGAAATCAATCACTGAAGTTGGTGTAAGTTTTCCTCTGGATAAAGGCTGCTGGCTTCAGTTCCTAAGTATAAATATAATCCAAATGACTGTCATTACAGCTCCATTATGGAAAAACCATACACCATAACTCTGATTCCAGTCTTAAGGTGGGGTGAATTAGGCACGAGGTCAGTGAAGTTACAGGTACATAAAATACAGGAGTAAAGGCTGTCCTGCCATCTCTGAGCTGGGGAGAATCAGCCTAGAGATGATCCTTCTCATGGCTCAGTCATGTTTTATGTTAAATGGTAGGAAAACATGAATGGTCAAGGCCTAAAAGTCACTTTGATTTTGGTCCGTTGCCCCCTGCCAGGTCTGTAGTTTGCCTGAGGCCAGACTGCAGAGCTGTTTTTAGTGAGTTAAATCCTTGGAGATGAGAACAACGCACACACAGCACCACAATAATCCTTCCAAGCATCCTGGCACTCTGAAAGTTAAAGAGAGAAATCTGTTCATTTCAAAGCCTTGCAGAGCCCGTAGACCAAAGATTAAGGGAAGATATTCCATGAATTCCCTGGGACACTTTGGCAACATCAGCCACTGTTCCTGTGGGAGCTGGTGTTCATTCAGGAGACCAGTGCTGTAATCCATGTAAGGATACTGCTGAAACCTGTAGGATTTGTTTATTCTGGTAAGTTAATCTAAGTTTATATACAGAGGAAAGGCTAACAAAATTCTTACAGCACCTCTTGGATCCTGCTTTTTAAATAAATATCCCCTGCTTTATTTCTGGAACATTAACAAGTAATGTGTGTAGTGAAATAGAATCAGGAAGCTTTCGTTCTGCAGTTGCTTCGCTGGGTACTCTTATTCCTCATCACATTAAAATATTTGCTAACTTGTACAGTCACCTATCTAACTGCCTCCTTATTAAGATAGCAGGTGGCAAATTAGTTTTTAACAATCTTGCCCACCGAAAAAAGTAATTATTTCTGTGCTTTTTTAAAAGGTTTTGTTTTAAACCGTTGCTTTTCATGCTGCCTTTGGTTTTTTCCAAGCTTAATACTCCTTTTGTAAACTGTAATCTGTGATTGCCAGACTGCAGGCAGCCACTTGTTTGCACAAATAGAATGTAGTATTTTTCAAGTAGGTATCCATTAAAAGGGATTTGTCCCTCCAAATTTTGTTATTCATAGGATATAAATGAACATTAAAGTTGAATTAAAGCAGAATTATTGTTGTTAATAACAATCTCTGATCGTTTTAATTTTTTTTTCAAAATTATTTAAAATTTAAAATAAAATTTCTAAACCTGTGTAGTCAGAGCTCAGGTGCATATCCAAAAACATTATCTGCAACAAGCAGACATACATGATGAAAATCAGGATGAAGAATAAAGACAATTTTAATTTTAAAAATCTAATGTATAACATAATTAGACTTACAGATAAATAAATACCAAATTTACAAAAGAAGGAAAAGCCAAATTTTTCTGGTTGAAAAACATTATTTTCTAAAGTAAAGGAGATGAAGTCTGAGGTGTCTGAGTTAATATCTGTTTATACCAGACTAAGCCCTCTTGCAACGAAATTCTCAGATATGTAACTAAAAATTTACCTTTGTATGGCCAACGTCCAAGGAATGGCACAGATAAGAGCTTACAAAGGACCATGAATCAAACTGTGAAGGTCTGTGATGTGCATTGTGAGTGAGGAAATACTGATGGTTTCCAAAATAGGAAAATGCTTTTTGTTATGAAAAAAAGCTCATTTTTTTTCAGAAAAATTCCCACCAATTCTCAGTTAGGAATTTTTTATGACTGTGGGTAAGTCTAGTTGATGGGCTGCTGTTAAAAAGTTATTTCTGTTATGTACTGCTGACCTCTATTGGCTTATTCCCACTATATGCTGATGTTGTGGCACTGCTGATTTCCTCCCCTGGGAATTGTGAGCTTATGTTTGATTTAATTTAGGCAGTTTCATAGTTGAATGACAAAAATTTGAGCATGTATATATGTATTTTTTTTCATGCACATGCGCATCCATTAAGTTACTTTTCAGTCTCAGTTAAGTCAATGGAAAAGCCATTATCTTGGAATAGTGATTTGGTAGGAGTTTCTTGTGTCCATGAATTTACAAATATGCTTAAGTGGTTTAACTGAGGGGCAGCCCTACATATACTACACTATAAAAATTAAAATCAACACCATAGTTGCAGTTTTCCTTTGCCTCTGTTAGTCAAAAACTACTTTTTTTTTAGAAAGGATAATTTGGCAAATCATCAGGCTATAGCATAGTCTAATTGGTTTTGAAGCCACGACATAAAATTTAAATTGGAGAAGATATTTAACTGTGCGAAATATTCTATTCATTCCCTCATCGAAGTCAATGCCATAATGCCATTTTCCGTGCATTTGCTCTTATTACTTTTTAAGTGTATTTTTGGTTGATGAGAAGCTCAATATGACCTGGAGATGTGCACTGGCAGCCCAAAAAGCCAAAGAGATCCTGGACTGCATCAAGTGTGGCCAGTAGGTCGAGGTTGAGATGAGATATTTGGGGGAAATTCTTGCCTGTGACGGTGGGGAGCCCAGAGCAGCTGTGAGCCCCATCCCTGAGGTGTCCCAGGCCAGGCTGGCTGGGGCTGGAAGCAGCCTGGGACAGTGGGAGGTGTCCCTGCCCATGGAAGGAGGGTGGAACAACGTGATCTTTAAGGTCCCCTCCAACCCAAACCATCCTACAGTTCTGTAATTCACTACTTTACATCATCCTTCTGATATCTCTACACTGAGGCATCGTTTTATTTGCTTTTTTAAAGCCAGTAGTGTCTTGGATCAATTCATAGCCTAAAGCCAGCTGCACGGACAAATGCAAGTGTAAAGACATTCTTGCTCATGCTGAGCTCCCCACCCCAGCCTTATGCCCGAAAAAAGAGTTTATAAGGCCATTCTTTTGATCTTTGAGAAGTGCAGACTGTAATGGAGGTTTAATTTCCAGGTTTGCTTTTATCAGAGAGAGGGCCTGTGGTTAGCTCTGTGACAATTTACAGAGCCCTGTGGAGAGCATGCAGTAGGTAAAGTGATGCTCAGTGGGCACTTTTTAGAAGAAACCTTGGTTTGGAATTATTTTTAAAAGGAATATTTGCTTTAAAAATTAATTTTAAAAATTAATTTTTAAGCATCTCTAGGATTTTGCTGCTTAGAGTACTGTACTGGAAATTCAGATCTTAATGACTTCCCTGTGTGGAGAGGACAATTCAAGGAAATAAATGTCTGAAAACTAGGTTTTACATCATGGCAGAGTGTGCATGGGTTGTAAGTGCAGCCTGTTAAGAGCATGATGATTCTCCTGTAAATCTTTTGTAATCACTCAAACCAGTGGGAGCAGATGTAAGAACCAGGCTTCCATGGCTACATTAGGCTCAAATTTCAGAGAATCAGGTCCAAAATAGTTTGGGATTTTCTTATTTAATTCTCTCCAGGGGAAACATAGGAAACAGCACTGAGAGGATGAATAATAAGGCTTAGGAAACACCATGTCCCTTTGGGGTAAATTATACAACACATGCCCAAATAGGAGATATTTTTTCTTATTCTGTCTGTCAAAGAAAAACCGAGAAATTTCTAAACCCTTGGGATTCCTTCAGCTAAAACTATCCCATTGTCATACAGTCCTAAAACAAGCAGGGCATTCTTTTTGAGAAGGAAACTTCTGTTCTGGCTGTTCTGTACTGAAATTTCTGTTGGGAAGTAGCATTTCAAAGGTCAGTCACACTTCTAGAGAAATGTTTCATATTTCTTGGCTTTCCTAGCCATCAAACCTTTGCCAGTGCCTACGAAGTCAAAAACACCACATTTGTATCAAGCTGAATTTAACTGTATCAAAATTCTTTATAGACCATGATTATTAGTGCTCTTGTTATAGACTGATGATTTCTCCAGCCAAGTAATCCAAGCTAGTGAAACTCTAATGATGGGGCTACTTACAGTGAAACCTAAGGTTTAGGCTTTGGGCGTGTAGCCAGGATAAAGAACAGCAGAGATCAGAAAGATTTGCTGTGGTGAGGGAAGGCAGAGGGTCTGGCACACGAAATGTGGATGCAGCACATGGAGTCGGACAGGAAGAGCAGGCACAGCTTTGAACCAGGCAGAGAACAACGCTGGAAGAGACTTTCAGGAGTTAAATCCAGACTGATGTGAGGATCAGGAGCAGAAGTGGAGCAGCCCTGACTCCCTGCTGGGGTGGCTGCCTCTGCTTTGGGAAACCTCATCTCCCAAAGAAGGGTGGGACCTTCCCACCCATCTCCAGCAATCGCTGCAGGCACTGTGTGATCTCTGCCTTTCTGGAGCTCAAGTTTGGGATAAGGATGACCAGAGCAGGGGAGATTGTGGTGTGACAGCCTCTGTGGCTGCATTACAGCCAGTGGAGAGGAGCCACCAAGGCAGGAAATCTGGCATTCTTTTTTCATCGGCTGCATCCTTGACTAACTGAAATACGCAGGTATTTCAAGAGTTGTTTTAAATTTTGCATTAATAGCTAATTATCTCTGTTCACCGGATCACTACGGAAGCAGCTAACCATACTTTATCACCACGATAAGGACTTTCAAAGTGTCTTGTTTAATCTTGCCTCATGAGATATTCTGTGACAGTGCTAGGCATATGCTAATGACCTAAACGCTGCCTTTTCTGATTTTGTCTTTTTTATCCCAGAAGAAGCTTTATATTAATATTATTTTCAAAAAAAAAAAAAAAAAAAAAAGAATTGCAGGAGAAATTTGCTATTTATCCCTGAAAACATCATAAAATTAAAGCAAGAAAAGTCACTCTCCCATTTCCTTTTCTTGTTTGAGTAATCAGCCTTGAAAAGCTTTAGATTAATAGGATATGAAAGTCTGAAAGACTGCACTTTCAGTTCAGGCTGGTTTATCTGATTCTCACAAGAATTTCACAAATTAGATTTCTCAGTGTGTCTCTGTGACTATACAGTTTCACAAGGATAAGTACCCCTGCCTTGGTTTCAGAATAAGATCAAACCCAGTACTGAAAAACACCTGATAGGCTGGTACAGCTCAGCTTGCAGGTGGGTAGAAGTCTGTTTTAAAAGGCTCTTCCCATTTCCTAGTGGTTTTTTTTGTGGAAAGGCAATGAGGCATCATGCAACAGTATGGTGCTGTTAAGTTATAGTTTTAGAAAGCTCTAATTGTAGTTGCCCTTCAAGCTTACATTCTTGTTTAGTGGTATTCCAGAAGTTTAGAAAAACTATTGTGCACTCAGTCTCTGTTAAGCCTTTGTCAGGAGTGTTTGATATTTTAATCTTACAGAGAGCAGCGAGTGGATTGTGTTAATTAGCACTATGGTTCCCCTGTCTCAGTGGTAGCAAGAATGTTTCTTAAGAAAAATGTCTATTATAGATGTATCCTTTATACCTCTAATGTGTAAATTTATCCTCTTAAAATATTTATAATAGAGGGATTGTGCAACTACTCCGGGGTGGGTTTGCAAAGAGGACAGAGCTGTGTGGTGTGTGCAGTGGGTAATTGGCCACTGGTGAGAGGGGCAGGAAGCTCTTTGTGCTTCCCTGTACAACAATGCAGTTCACAGCAAAGGCAGTCTGAGCAAAAGTCTTCTGCATTCTGTACAATTCAGTCTTGTGTACAGGATTGAGCTTTAAGGGTACGTATCATAGCAATAGACTTGCACGAACCTTAGAATTTAGAAATTCAGTCCCTCAGACACCAAAGAGAAATCCAAGTGCTAAGTAATAAAAGTCATCCTTTCCCAAGATCATCCCCATCGTTTGGCATAGCACTAAACCAGTCTAACACCTGTGTGACTGGAGATGTTTTCTTCCTCAAACAGACTTGCACTCAGAGAAATTTCTGCCAGCACTGCCCCTCACGCCGAGGTCACACGAGGCCTGTGGAAAGTTCCAGTGCTCCACGTGTTTGCTGCACTTTGATTTTCTTATGGCTGTTTTCCTCACTCCTTTCCTCCTCCTGTGCAGAAGGCTACAAGAGTCTGAAGTTTTCTTGAAAAAGCCCTGTTGTTCCAGAAATAGATTTAATAGTCATTTGTTTTCACACCTTCACAGGGCACATGCCCTACATGCACACAGTTCCTTCTTTCTACGTCCTCTGGTCATGGGTTATTAAGTGTTGACTGGCAACAGTGGGTGACACATCCAGAAAGCAATTAATTAGCATTAAAAGCGCTGTTGTCAGAAGTACATCCATCTGACTGGGTAAGGACATGTCCAGCTCAGTTTGGTTTATTTTTCAGTGCCATCAGTCTGATGGTTGTTTGCATCCGGTTTGAGTTGTAGGAAAGTGGCTGTTTACTTGGCATTTTTCACAAAGACAAGAACAGCTGCAATCAAAGGCTGGCTATAAAGTACTTATTCCTATGGGATTTCAGACTTTTGTCTTAAGTTTTAGAATAAGAGCAGCTTTGCATATTTGTTTTAACAGGCATTTCATCTGTAATAATAATAACACTTAGCACTTTCCTGTTTCAAAATGCCTTACAAATGATCATCCCTCAACACCCCAGTGATACAGTAAGTATTTCATTTGCCCAAGGCAATGAAGGGAGTCACCATCAGCACGAGGACTAAAGTGAAAAGTAGAAGGGTGTAAATGGAGAGAAATATTTTTAGGAAAACTCTACAACAATTCTTTATTTCCTGTGGACTCCTCTTTTTCCTTTGCCTTTTCCAAAACACACATTTTAATACTGAAGTGCTGAGAGCAGTAGAACAAAACTAAAGGAGAAGATTTCAAGTTTGGATTTGTTCGTGGGCTTCTCACATTCCACAGTTCGTTGTACACAGAGATTTGACACTTTCCTATATGATTTCAGTCTTAAACAACCAGACCAAGGTAAATGTGTCTTTTAGGGAGGCAAGAGGGAAATCCAGTGCTTGAGATTATTTAATGCACTGAGACCAATGTAATACTGCATGTCCTTTAGTGAATAACCCAGGGTGTAAAAGTTAGAAAGGAATTGCAATTCCATTGTGATTGTCCCAGATTTCCAGTTTTTGCTTGTATCTAGAGAGGGCAGCAAAGAGCTGCAGTTTGAAACTTCTGCAGCAGGTAACCTACCCTGTCTGCTTTTTCTTTGATTACAGCCTTAAAATAACTCATCATAAAGATATTTTCAAAGTGTTTCTCGGTTTTCTGACTCCAAGTATAATGACAAGTTTTTTGGGGGTAGCTGAAATTTATGAGACAGATTGGTCAGAATTAACAACTTGATGAAAGGCAAAGGGCGTTGGCAAATTGAGACAGGGTCTCATAATCACAACCTAAGCTCAGTTTATCAGTCTCAGTGCCTCCAGGTAATTTAGGATATTAGAAAGAGAATTTTTATTAAACCTCTGGAAACCTATTCATTGTCAAATACATTGCCCTGAAAGAGCAGGCTGGATGTGTATCCCAGACAGAGTTAGCAGACATTAAACTGAAATTCACTGGTTTCATTGCTCTTCAAAAGGAAATCCTGCTCCCTCATGCACAAACACTGCAGGAGCAGATGAACTGCTGGCAGAGGGGACGAGTCTTTAAAAGTGAAGGAAGGGAGGTGATCTATGGGATATTTGGAGGGCAAATCCATGAATGTCACATCATTAAAGAAAAAGGAGTGGATTTGAGTGGGTTCAACAGAGATGACTCCTTTGGAGCAGAGATGTAAGAACAGACATAACTCTGAAGTCCAGACACTTAAAACATCTGAACTTTCCTCACGCTCTTCATTATTCCCAGCTGCCTGGCTTAGGTACAGATTTTTGTCCTAAGTGATGTTAGCGGGAATTTTGCCACTAATTTCAGGCAGACTGGCATTGAGGTTAGCAGAAGTATCCTTAGGGAATGTCCTGTGTTCCCCTGAGCTCATCTGCAGCACGGTTGGAATACATCATGCTCACAGCCACCCCTGATTACCAGCTTGTACATTTTTTGGTGTGCAACTCTGTCTGTCAGCCTGAATAAGCCATGGTTTTACACCAATTGTATTTTTCTCATATTCTGGGACCTAAAAAGACTCTTATTTTTACTGTAGGGTGCCACTCATGTACTTGGATACTTTAGAACAGGCTAACTGCTGGCCCTGACCTCATGCACTGATGAGAATTGATTTCCATAACATCCCTCTTGAAATAATGGATTGATATCATCTTTAAGTGGGAATTAACTGAGGGAGGGGGATCAGTGGGGTGTTATTTATGTGTACAAATATCAGATGGGGTGTATAGAAGGCAAAGTCAGACTGCTCATAGACAGGGCAAGAAGCAACAGGCACAAAAAAATATAGGAAAACCCATTCGCGCATAAAAAATAATTTTTTGTTGTTGTTTAACCTGTTGGGATGGACAGAAACTTGACATGGATCGCTCAGAGATCTTGTGGAATCACCTCTCATGGAGATATCCAAGAGCTGCTCATGACCCAGAGCAAATGGCTGTAGGTGACCTTGCTTTGAGCAGAGGGGTTGGGTGGGAGGATATCTGGAGCTCCCTGCCAGCCTCAACTATTCTGTGATTCCCAAATAGATCTTATCATAACCTGCTGGAAAACAGTTAACAGTTGTGCAAATACAGTTAAGGCTGCATGAAATGTTTATTTAATGTTTATTTAAATGTTTATTTTAAATGTTTATTTAAATTAATTTATTTAATTTTTTTTAAATAAAAAAAAAATTAGCACTCATTGTAAATTAGTTTGATTCTTTTCCCTTATAGTCTCAACAAATCAATGCATTCTTTTAAAAACATGTAGTTCAGTATCTGTTTAAAAGATGATCTCCTTATCCTGCTGTCTGATTTCCATAAAAGACTTTTTTTTTTCTAATGTCTGAAATGCTGTATAAATTCCCTTTAAATATTCCATTTGATAGTCTTCCTTCCGTTATAAAGTTTTTAAACTTCAAATGTCCTTTGAAAGTCCTGAGCAGAAATAAAGTATAAATTATGATGGAAATATGTCAAAGATATAAAGAAAATGGGCATGCTTTTTCTTATTCTGTTTGTTTTATAAGTGTTGTGACATTTTGACTAAGAAATAAAATCCAGCTCTTACAGAACTGTGGGAAAATAATGACTGAATTTTTGGTAGCCAGCAGAGACTGCTACAACAATTTAGAGTAGCAATTTTGAAGTATATGCAATATTTTTTCAAAAAAGGGCATTTCTAAGAGCTGTTCCCTATCTGACCCTTCGTAACTTGGATGTTTTTCAAGCCTTAAAGCTGGAAAGGAGATCCTGGCCCTCGTGGTGCACATGGTTATTTTTAGAGAGGAAAAGCTATTCTTCCGTGTTCCTAAGGAGTTAATGTATTGTTTCAGACTGATTAGTGCTGATCACAGCTGTCCAATTGTGCCAATTTGCCTGGGCTGGATGGATTGAAAGGAGATATGGCTGATTATGTCATCCTGGAAAGGTGTTTGCCCTCCCTCCAACAGCCTGGGACAGTTGGTATATTTGACAAGTAGATGGTGGAACCATGGAAATACCTGTGCCGTTTTGCACTATCAATTCAGTTATTTCTTATCCTTAAGAAAATGTATAAGGGACTCTGTTTTCATTACAGATCATTTTCCTGCTTCAAATTCCCTCCTATGATCAACTTGAGGAAAAGCTTTTTTTGTTTGGTTAAAGTGTCCTTCCAGTTTGTTAAGATTTAGTGATGCTCTTCAGGGTGCTGGCAGTTCCTCCCAGCTTTCCTAAAAATTTACTTTCTGTTCTACTACCAACATCCTTGCTGCTTCTGGTGATTGTTCTTTTTAGGAAAGGGAAAGGAGTAATATTGATTATAGAGTGTACACCCATCCATAATTTTCTGTGTATGGAGAGAATATAGAGATTATCTGCTATCTGTATAGCTGTATTTCTATCCCAAATACACAAACAATATGACTGTGAGCATCTTATTTACATTAAAATCTGGATGTGGAAACTTCTATTTTGAAAGGTGGTGGGTAAATCCACCATTATATGCTATGAAAGTTTTTCCATGTGTCTGCTTAATCAACAGAGCCATAAAAGTGCCAGTATTGTTGTAGCTTGCTTGGAGAAAAGGAATCAGGAGAGAGTTGCAGGTCATTGACCCTCCGGGGCCACACCTCTGGAATGGTGTGACATTTTTCTACAGGGTGTAAAAGAAGGGACAAATCTGCTGCCTCCCTGGGCAGCCAGGTCAGCCTGATCTCATTATCTCCATTCCTCAGGTAGAAGAGCAAAGAAATCGGGTAGTTGCGAGAGAGAAATAGGTGAATCTTAAATGTAAACCTTACTTAGAGACCAGCCCTGGGAGCAGAATTCAAGCTATGTTTTGTTGTGTTCTTAACTGTCAAACAGAAGACAAGTCAAGAAATGAGTGGGTTAGGTTTGCTAATATCAGTGGGCTTGTTTGTGTTGAAAGTGATTTTTAAATTTTAGCAGTTTTCTGTTTGTTTTACTTTGTTTGCAAATAGCTCAATTTAATTGAATTAGAATACCTGAAGTATGCCTAAAGGAAATCATAACAGAGTGAAACACCGTACTAAGAAAACCAACTCAAACCTTCCTGAGTGCTTATTCTTGCCATGCAGAATAAACATTAATTGAAGATAAAGGATCCCAGCAGAAACTCAGAGACCTTAGAAAAAGATAACTTAGTGTTTTGAACAAGTGCTATTTTTCATGTGACATCTAAACTCTCTCAAAAAATTGTTTTGACCCTTGTTCTGGCCAAAAAACAGCTATGGAACCAGAGGGGAACAGACATTATGAAAAAAAGATTGCTTCAGTGTCAGATAATTTTTTTAAACTTTCTTGTTTAATGCTGCATAAAGTACCATTAAATCTCCCTCTAGGGTTTGAGAGTCCTACTTTGTAGGTGACAGATCTCAGGCATTGATAGGTAGTCAAGGATTGCTGAAAATGAATGTCATAGAAAAGTTTGAAGGAAAGAATAATTTAATAATTTAATAATTTAATAATAATAATAATTTAATAATTTAATAATTTGTTGCTCTGATAACAACAACAACAAAAATCATCCCTGTCGAAGCTTAGTACCTGCAGATTTGGAGCCAGCTGTGTTTTCCTGGCTTTCAAATACATCTCTAGTACCACTGATTTGCCAGCGATGTGTTCTGGATGGGGCTGCAAATAAGTGTTTCCTGCAATGTCTTAATTGCACCTCTTTTTTTCCTTCTTGATGGGATTCCACAAAGCCACAAACATGCATTTTAAGATGAACTATTAGAAGGAAGGAAAGTAGTCACCAAAGGTTCCCCAGTGACTAATGTTGTGTAAATACTGCCATGGTACAGTTGGATTTATTTTTAATTATTAGGCCAGCCTGGGGAAGTGCTGTCAGAGAGCAGTGATAGCCTGTCCATTGCTCGTTTGAGCAGAACAAAGGGCTTGACTGGGAGCAAGTTGCAATGCAGATAGTGTTGTCTGAGTTTGTTCTGCCTTTCTTGTTCTCAAGCAGCTGAAATGTAATCTAGAGCTGCAATGGAATTTGATGCTAGGGAAGATCCCTGTGGAGTTGTAACTCAGCTATATATTTCTTAAAATAAACATAGTCTTCATTTTTTTTTATTTTTTAAATATGGCTTTGACCATAGTTTGGAAATCATAATTCTGGTCTATCAGAGGTGTTAGTCTCATTGATCTGTTCCCTCCTTTACTCGATCTTTTTTTAAAACTTTGACTTCTTTTTCTTCTAAGAAGTGTCTCATTTTATTCAAATCAGCACTGGACTCAATAAAATCTTGAGACTTTTTCCTGTACAGATTTGTTCACGTTTTGTTGCTTAGGTTTTAAGGGGGTCTATACATATGGAAATACTGTTAAAACAGAATTGGAATGAGCTGAATGGAAAGAAATAACTTAAACAATGCTTATATTAATGTTTTGTCTTGCATACAGTGTGTTGTGTTTTCTTACCGTTTACTACAAATGTTCTGTTTTATAAACCCTCTGTTGTCTGACTCAGTGCTGCTGCTTTTCAGAAGTAGATGTGCACGAAAGATGGTTATTTTTTCTGTTACAGAGTTGAGACACCTGCAATTTTAAAATTTATTCTATTTGTTTGAAGGAAACAATGACAGACAGGAGTAGCTTTTGTTGAGACAGGTTGATATTTGGGGGTAGTGCAAACAACCTGAATAATCCCACAAACTCAGAGACTGGTAAATAACCAGGATGGCACATCTGGAGTAGGACCCATTGCTTGACAATGGACACCTGATGCAATTTCAGATGTCCTGCAATATCTGAGGTATTTGCAGAGCATATATTGACATGGCACGAGAGCTAATGGAGACCTGTGCTGCTCTGGATGAGCAGCTTGGTGGTCAAGCGTCCAAGAACCACATAAAGTTACCCTGGTGTCTTCTTTTTTTTGGTAGGCAATAAAAACCTGGCCCTGCACTCTAAGGCAGCACAACAGTCTTGCAGTGAGAAGTGGATCCCAGATGTTTTGCTGTCTTTATTTCATCTCTTTTACCCTGCATAGTGCCCCTTTATGGGTGGGTTTTGTTTGGTTGGGTTTTTTTTCCCCACACAGAAGCACTGACGATCTGGAAGCCATTTGTAAGGGAATACTTTCAGACCAGGTGAAACTTTGGCTGGCTTTGTGTATGTGTTTATATATAGAGATTATGAAAGGCTTTAGGAGCCTAAATATGGACTCCTTAGCTCATGTGTTGTATCTCATGCCCACAGCCTTCCTGCAGAGGTGATGCACTGCTTGATGCAGGGAAGTTTAGCACTCTGAATGTAGCAGGGCACTGTGGCATCTGTGGGTGCTGAGATATTGGGACAGCCAAACTCATCTCGAGCTCATTGAACTCAGAGGATTACTGTGTCATAAGCTGTATTTAGTGTCTAAAGGAGCTGTGCCACATTGAAATCTCTGCCAGATGAAATCTTCCCTTCAACCAGGCTTAAGTGCATACATTTGAAATGTTTGGGATCAACAGCAACCAAAAAATTACTCAGAACTTATTCTTAGGGTCTTGATGAGGAAGGAAGGTCATGAATCCACACTGCTTGATGTCAATTTTTGGCCTTTTGTACTCAAAAGGAGGCATGGAAATCTTGTGACCAGTCTGGTGCACACAAACAGTGCCTAACATCTGGGTAGCAGAGCAGTTTTGAGTCGATGGGGAAAGGCTGCAAGCCCAGCAGAGACAGATATGCAGAATTATTTTAACTGTACCTTTTGAACCAATTTGGAAGGTCCTGGGGGGTTCATGATGGGAACACAGCAAATATTGGCACTCACTCCTTGCAGAGCATCAGGGTATTCTCACAGTGTAAAGAAGATCTCTAAGCAGCTGTTAAAATCTTAGAATTTAAAATGTTAATGTGTTTAATTGCAGGAAGTTCAAGGAAGGTTGAAAATGTCATGTACAACTTACATTTCATTCTTCCGAGGCAGAACTATCCAACTCGTCAGTGCAGCCACTGTAGTGAGTGTCAGCTCTAATCCCCTTGAGAGAAGTCAGTTCTCATTTTGGAAAGGAATAGAATGGCAGAAAGGCCAAAATATTATTGTTCAGAGCAGTGGGTGAGAAGAATCTCTTATTTGAGGCTCTGTATACGTATAATAAAGGTATGTTCATAAAATGACAAATGATCAAGGTAGCTTCTCCCTCATCTGAGAGCCCCTTATCTGAGAAATTGTTACTGCATGTACTCTCCTTGTCACTTGGGAGAAAACACACGTGAGCTGATCTGCTTTCATGGGGAAAGGAAGATAGAGGGTGTTAGTTTAAACTCGAGTGAAATCTCCTGCTCAGGGCTGGCTATAAACACACAGGGGGTGCCTTGAGCTCTGAGTATCTTGGTTAATCTCAGGAACTAGATAAGGTGGGCTTTCAGCCCACAGAGCTGAAAAAAACAGAGCTGCCACCCCCTCACCTCTCTGGGAGCTGAGGAAGCCTGTGAGAGCCTGAAGTGCAACCCCTGGTTCCCAGCCAAAGTCTCTGCCCACCAAAGACCTTCCGTGGTCTTCACAAGCTGAAAAATGCTTTAAAGCTTTAGTAAAGATTTCAGTTTTCAGCATTTGCAGTGCAAATGCCAGGGTGTGTTGTTGATGAAGTCTCAAACTCAAAAGTCTTGCAGTAAACTCAGAGAAATGTAATGGAATTCAAAATACAGCCTCTAATAAAACTGATAATGCTGTCCTAGAGTCTGTTTATATTATCCCTTAGATTTCCCTCACTTTTAGTGGTGTGTATAAGATGATTAAATCTATTTGCATGAGCTACTCGATGCTGCCCAACTACTGAGAACTGGGAATCATACAAGGAAATATTTCCTCATTGGTGAGTTAGATTAAATTAGGCCAAATTAGGCCATATGTTCTGGAGTTTGTTCCTGTGATGCAATTGTATTTTCTACAAAGATATTGTCACAGTCTTTCTTCCCAGAAGGCATAACTGTTGAAAACTGTTTTTTTTCCCAGATAAATTTTTTGCATAACAGGTTAGGTTGTCATCTGAAAAGCATGTGTGCATTAATACTGACAGTTTTATCCTTTCTATTTCCATTTAGACTTCATTCACTGCTTTAGTCAAGCACCTTTTTAAGAGTCTACTGTTTCATGATTTCTATTTGGATGAGAAAGTAGTTTTAAATATTTACAGTGGGTAAGATTTTATATTTTTTTATTACTGAATGACATTGTAATGGTGGAAAATTGGCAACTATCCACAGGTTTTTATCTACAGCCATCTCTAAGTTTCCTTCTATTCGTAAAAGTTCTGAGAAAAATGCAAAGCAAATATTCAGATAAATTTGTTCAAATGACAGCAAATAATTTGAGTTCAGTCTTTCCTCTATTGTGATAATATTATATAAGTGTTCCAGTGCAAAATTTAAACATAGAGTTCTGGTCTTTAAAATTAATTATTGAAAATTACCTAGCCTGGACTTTCATAACTCATCCCATTACCTAACCTGATGTAGAAGATGCAGACCTCCCTAGTTAACCTGTGCTGAATTAAATGTCAGGAGCAGCCCATGATTTATCAAAACAGAATTGTGTTCCCAACATGTGTCTTGAACAGTGCACACTTACTCTTGTTTGCATTTAAGTTTTAAGGGAAATGGAGATCATAGACAAAATCAGTATTTGTCATAGTTTGTATAGATGCAACAAGATGGGTAATTAGGAATATTGTCTTTGGCTCCTACTGAAAATTTTGTTCTTATTCCTTAGGATTTTGGAAACATGTTAAGCGTGGCTGATTTGTTGTTGACATGATTAATGTAGTACCTCTTTAAATATCAAGTAATTCAGCTGATATATTTTGTAAATTTGCTATTTTATGAAATAAAAAAAAAAGTAGGGAAAATTAATGGCATGTAAATATAATAAAAATAGTCATAATAATCACTTAACAAAAAGCCTGGCACAACTATAAATAAAATACTCAGATATCAGTGCTCCTGGCTGTGAACAAGGTCTGCAGAAAACAGCAAAATTCTTGCTTGCTTGCCCTGAAATTCCATTTTTATTATGTCCCAAAATTAAGTGCCCAAAGTCTTGGTTTCTCCCTTCCTTTTTCTTTCCCTGTCGTTATTTTTATCCTTACATTGCACCTCCCCTTGCTCTGTAATCCCCTGAAACATTTCATAGTCCTGATCTTCCCATTCCAGCTCTCCATTTTTTCCTGTGCCCAGTCAGCTTTGTGTCCTTTATAATCTTTCCTGCTTTCATGCCCGTGTTTATCTCTCTGCATCCCCTTATCTATTCCCTCTCAAATCTCCTTATCCCAGATTCAGAACATGCCCTAACCTTGCTCATGCTGCAATCTCCCCCTTGCTTTGATGATGCTTGTGGCTTTCAGCTGCCCATCCCTACGTTTGTGTCAGATTGTTTTTCCTCTGCTGCAACTCCTTCTGCCCCACCTGGGTATAGTGAGAGCAGGAAATCTCAAATGACTTGTGAGTATCAGTGTAAAAATCCCTTTTTTTATCACTTCCTACCTGGTGACAAAATTAATATACTGTGAATCATTGCAGGAGGCTGAAGAAAGATAATTTTTGCTGCGAGAGATGCCTCTCACCCCTGTTTCAAACCCTGGTCCCTAAAAACTTTGAAAAAATCCTATTATTTTTATAGTAGGAGTATTGTTAATTCGTTAACTACCTGTAGATAGTGAAAGTTCATAAGGATAGTAAAAGATCATAGATCTTTTGTGTTTTATCAATTAAGTAGCCTGAAAAATCTCACTGTCAGTACTGGGAATAGCACTCTTTGTCATGTACAACATCTGGAGTTAGAGGTTTGTGTGGAGTTGCCCCAGGACGAGCTCCAGCCAAGGATCTCCTAAACTCCCACAGCTTGGAAATGTGTCTTTAGCTGGTACTGAAGTAATTGTGGCCTCTTACACTCCCATGAGTTCATAAATATAAGTGATTTTTTAACACACTAATGTGTCCTAGTCTTCTTGCTGATTTCTTGATTTACAGTACTAAGTATGTTGAGCCTATTCTTCTCCAGTTTTGAAGCAGAGTTATTCTGGGCAGAATGTGCTGAAACTGTGTGAGTTATGTGGAACAAAGCTGGTGTTGAACCGAGATGATCAGTTGGCAGAGGGAGCATCTGCCATCCGTCAGGAAGGGTATGCTGCATTTATCAAATTTTAGTTTATTCTGAAATTAACATAGGAAACAGAGCCACTGAGCTCTCAGGTGGGGCTGGGTTCTGTCCTGTGTCCTGGCAGTCAGGAGCAGATAAAAGGAGAGCTGAAATGTGCCTTTCCTGCCTTGCTCCTCCCCTCAGCCTCCTCCACAGAGAATTGGCACCAACTGGGAGATACAGCAGCAAGGAAGGGGAATTTGATTTCTTCTGATGCTTGAGAAAATGCTGTTTCTTCTTTCTTAATAGGCATCTCTGTTCTCTTAGAGATGAACAGTTTAATGCACATGGGCACACTTTGCACTGATGGTTAATATAATTTAGTTTAGATGCTGGGTATCATTTCCATTGAGTTCTGAGGCTCTGCTGATGTAGATGTACAAATATCCTGTGTCCTGGGATGCCTTTGTAAACCCATCTTTCTGCTTTTTTTTTTCTTTTTTTTTGTCCTGTCTTCAGTGGCTGATTTGTGTTATTCAACATCTGTTGCCTTTTATCACAGTGCATTTCAGCAACAGGCAGAGTGATTCCTTTCAGTTTATATATCATTTTTAGTGCAGTTATGAAAGGAGCAGGAATGAAATGCTATACGAACACTGTTAAGAGAAAAAAAAAACTCACCAAAACCAGAAAAAAAGTCACACCTCAACCAACCAAGCAAACCACACTACTGCTGTGTGAAAAAAATAACTCAAGTATGTTGAGTTTCTGTTTCTTCTTTTGATTGTTTTAATCTGATGAGTGCTTTTTCAGTTTTATGGAATTCTAAACGATGAAAACAAGTAATTTGGTTTATAAAACTTCTCACAATTTTTCACAAATGGTCAAGATTGCATTGCATTTAATCAGCTTTTGGAGGAAAATGAGAATTTTGTAGAGAAAAGACCAAATGTGACATTGAAGGTGCCATATTGCCAAGTGGACGGTTTAGACGTCCTTCACTCTTTTGTCAAAAGCTGAAGAGTTGTTTTGGGGTTTTTTTGATCACTGAGATTCAGTGGGTGATTAGTGAAAACAACTCGTGCAAAGTTATCAACAAAAATATGATTGGATTTGGGTAAGCCGAAACTGAGTTACTGTACTAAAGAAATTCCTTCTGATTTCTTTGGAGAGAAAATGTTCTTTTTTAGCACTCAAGAAAACTGAAATTTTTCATTAAGATTTGGAGGTCCCAAAAGGATCAAGTAGTTAATTATTTAGTTCAAGCCATGTTATTTCATTAGTATCAAAAGGCTTTTGACTCACAGCACACACGAGGAGGCAAAGTATGCAGGAAAGAGAAGCAAAGGCTGTGCTTCTGTCGTGCAGAGGTGAACAGTGTTGGGAATATGCTCTAAGAATGGGCTTGCAAAGTCCTCAGAGAAGATGCCAAGGGGGCAGGGGTACAGGATGCAGCCTTTGTGTTCTAGAGCCTTGTTACACAGGAGTTAAAGCAGTATGCAGGGTTGATAAGACTAACGAGGTAATTAAGTGATTTTTTTTTTAATGGCCTCCTTCACAGAGACAGGGGATCTGCCTCAAGCTGAGGGGACAGGAGGCAAGGTTACAGAAGAATAAGGAAAGAATAAGATACAAGAGAACATGCTTGCACTGGCTAAAAACATTCAGGAAACAGGACAGGAATATGGTTTTCATATTAGAGGGTATTCAGTGGTAGAGTTTTAAAAAAAATGGTGGGTTTGTACCTGGTCATGAATCATCTGGAAAAGTACAGTAAAACTTGCTGATGATAGTAAATTATTCTGTATAGCAAAGACAAATGCCAACTTGAAAAGCTGCACTGAATAACTGAGAAATGCAATGGCAGAGGACAGGATGTTCAGTATTGAAAAAAAAAAATGCAAATGAGAGAGAAACATTTCCTACTTTTGGCTCAGCAGTGAGCACTGGGATAGCACCATTCTGGTTTCTATGCCTATAAAACATCCGGGTTGCTTTCCTTTTCTTTTTTTAAGCTTTTTGATAGTTTGAGAGCTGAAGTTACCAGCTGGTGGTTTTCCCTAAAAATAGTTTTAGTGTGAGCACAGTATGTGCATTTTCTTTCACTGATTTTGTAAAGGTGCATTACTAGTAGTACAAAATAGCCATAATTTGCTTTTGGATATTAGAACTACACAAAAAGATGAATGGGGCATATATCTACTGTATAGGCAGCTTTCCTTTTTTTGCTTTGGGCAATCATATAGTTAAGTGGTAATGTTCCTGGAGATTGAGTCCATGAAGCAATAAATGGCTTTTATGGTTTATTAAATGCTGAATTGCAGCTGGAGCTACAAAAGCCATCTCAAGCAGCAAGTATGTTATTACCATTATGGAAGATAAAAGGAGAATATCATGGGAATAGGAATTCTTAAAATTTTGAGGCAGGAGGAAGAACAGAAAGGATAATATTTTCATTAAAACCATTTGTGGGGTAGATATGAACCAATGCCATCTCTAACCTTCGCAATTTCAAACAAATCCAGGTCCATAATATATAACTGAACACTGTTAATATTATCTGTAAAACTGAAGCAATAAAGTGACAAAAGTTAAATTTGAGGTGGTTTGGATCTGAATTGGGCTTCTCTTTTCTCAGAAAAAAGCACTGAGAAGGGAGATCAGTGGGTTTTGCCTCAAGAGTAGTTTTGCACAGTTTTCCTAAATCAATTCCAGTTCCAAAGTATACTGGTCATGGAAGCTGCATTGTTAATTTTGCTTCATAATCTTCATGTCCCTACCCCTGGCAAATGTCTGTTATTATTACAGAAGGTTTGAAAAGGGAGGAACTGTGGGAAGGACAGGACTAAGTTCTGCCTCTGTCTCTGGTTCAGCAGAGAGAAGTCCTGCAGCAGCTGAATTTATCCATTCCTGGTTCAAACCCACCCTGGCACTGAGGCTGCAGCTCCTTTTCTCTGGGCATGGGTACCAAACTTGATCAGGCCAGGACTGAGTGAACAGGGGGTTCTTGTGTGGGTGCTGGAAGTAGGACCCTGGTGACCAAGTGGTCATTCAGGAAAAAATCTTGATGGATTATGCCAAAAATTTGATATCACTAAGCAGTTGTGCTTTACCCAAAGTATCTGAACTGATTGATTTTCTTTCCCTCTCTAACCCAGTGAAAGATATAAAAATAGCTGTATGATATAAATCAATCCATAACTCTGTTGAAAATTATCCAAAATATGAAATAAATCTTCCCTAGTATTTACCTGAAAATCATATCTTCACTTTTGAACCAGCTCTTCAGGATTGGAGAAGCAAATACATCAGCACCTAAGTGCATGAACCGAGTGGTGACACATTCTCTGTCCCAGTCCAGTTCAGTCATTGTCATTATTTTATCCCAAAAAGCAACTGGGTTTACACTGGAGTACTAGGAGTTTGAAACTGTAGGCACGGGCTGCTGGCACCTGGAGGAGTGATTTTATGTCACATTTAGCCAATTATGTTGTGAACTCAGACCTTGTAACCAGAGTCAAACCTCCAGCAACGACGCTCCAGTGTATGTGTCCCTGAATTTAAGACCTAAATATGAGCCAACAAACAAATAGTGGGCTGAGCAGAACTTCTTGGAATTTCTTCATGGCACCTGCATTGCCTGAGATGCTTGATGATCTCCAGGACAACAGCTCCAGAGTCTTCCATTCTAGATTAACAAATGTGTCTCCACATATTTTAAGATTCATGAAAAATGGTTCAATAATGACGGCCCAATCTGTTCCCATAAAGTCAACAAAACTTTTGTCAGTGACTTATATGGGAGCAGACTTGAGTCCAATAGAAAAGCATCCTGTCACTAGAAAAGCAAACTGAAAAAGCTCAATTTAACCAGGCATACTTTGGGTATTGTATTGTTTAGATCAGGTTGTCTACAAACAAGTGTTTCTAGTCTGTACCATAGTTTTAGCTTTAACTCTCCATTGAGCTTGAAAGATATTTATTATAAATAACATTGGAAAGCAGTTATTTTCTCTAGATCTTGTGTATAGACCCCAAATGCATTACATGACAATTCCTGGCAGCTGTCTTTATTTAATGTGATCCTGATAGACAAAATCTCCCAGGGGCTGAATGCCAACCTTTATTCTCAAATACAGTTGTTGCACATCTCTCTTTTCAGCCATTAGGCTAAGTCTTTGCCTTGTTTCTTTAAAGAATTTTTAAACTCTTGGGGGAAAGCAGTCTTTATATTGCATTACTCTTTTTATATATAAAAACAATATACATGCTATCTTATTTTGCCCTCGCTAAAGGCACGAGAGAAAAACCATACCTGCACTTTCCTCATGTCAGTGCATTTTTCTGACCAGCCCTCGAACAGATTGCAGTTCTTAACTGAAAACTTCAACTTCATCAGGTAATTACAGCAGCATATTTTCACCCAGGTGGGAAAGGTCTCAAGAGTCCATGAGCTGAAAGCAGAAGCAACCCAGAATTCAGAGCAGGTTGCTCCAGGCTTTGTCCAAATGGGTCTTGGAAACTCCAAGAACAGGAACCTGCAGCCTCTGGGAATCCTGTTCCAGTGCTTAATTATCCTCAGAGTGATTTTATTTTTTTTCTTATGCCCAGTAGGATCCCTGTCTTTTCAAGTCATGCCCATCACCTCTCTTCTGCACTTCAGTAGAGAGCTCTCTTCTTGGTCACCCATTTGATATTTATTGGCAGGGTGAGGTAGTTGTCCCTGAAGCTTTCTCTTCTCTGGACTTAAAAAAACCCCAATCCCTCAATTCCATGCTTATGGAATTATATATGTTCTGTTATACTTACAGTGTCTTTAGCTGCAAAGCACATAATTAATTGCATATTCTGCTGTGTTTTTCCTGAGGTCACATCATTTTTAGCATTATTCATTACAAATTTGAATGTCTTTTTCAAAGTGATAACTAAGCAAATGGCTTATAGCTATTAAAGATTAGTCATAAACAATGTCTGTCTGAAATTATTTGAACCTGTAATTGCATTTTCAGTCAATAGAGCCCATTATGATTATGTGTTTATCTCAAAAAATTCAGATGCATACTTTGATACTTCGTGTTCTTTAATCCTTAAAACGTCAACTGTCTAAGGCAGTGCCAGGTTTCTTCAGGCTGCTTTCAAATAGACATTTTAAATAGGGTGCATACAAATGCATCCTTTTTGGAGCAGGACAAGAGTTGAACATCTACGTGCTGACACACCCACCAGGGATCTTTATTTGTGCCAGTCCTATGGTCATGTTCAGGGGCAGCAGATCCACTGATGACATGCAAAGGTAGCCCACACAAGCCTTCATGCTTTTATTACTTCATCATTAACTGCTCAGCCCAAATGAGGCACAAAAGACGTTTCATTACTAAATTAGTAGCAGAAACCTCAAGTGAAAGCCATGAAAATTTTAGTGTTCAAATAAAGTGAGTGTGTATCAGGTCGGAGCTTCACCGTGACAGCTCAGAGGTTTCCAGCAGGCCTTGTTCCTGTGGCACCTCGATGAGCTGTCAGCAGATGTTGAACAGTCAACTCCATGCCATGGGACCCGTGCTGGAGACCAAATTATGTCCTTTTTTCTCCGTTGCAAGTGTGTGGATGGACACTCATAGCTGGTTTATGACTTTGGTAGCTATCCACGAGACTTGCACCTTCAGTGTAAACACAGCTGTTTACTTGTTTCCTACTCTTGCAGCTGTAATTGAAGCAGTGTAATGTTTTCACTTTTCAGCAAGTGGCATAGGCATACTCTGCTGACATTTCAGCAAATGACATGAAATGCTCCTATTCTAACCCATGTTCCACTAGAGTTGTTACGGTTTGCAGAATTTCAAAAACACGAAATTAGAGTTTGTTCTTTCTTTTTTTTTTTTTTTTTCCCAATAGCTAAGTTTAAAATAAAAATCTACAAAAATACCCCCCAAACAAATCTAATGATCATGGGTTTTTTTGACAAAGACTGGCATCTGACTCCTTGCGAAACAAGACCTTATATTTTGGTTTGTGTTTCACCCATGGAAGCAAGCGTTAGGTAAGTGAGGCTGCTGTTGATGAAAGTGCAGGTGTGCAGGGTAAATGGGATTTCATAAGCCACTGCCTTCGAAGTCATAGGATCATTTGGGGTCCTCATTCATGGGGACTGTAGGGAATGTAGGGAATCCACAGGCATATGAACAAGATTTTCCTAGTTGCATGAAATATTTGTAGACACCCTACTATATCTGGAATATTTAAGTGATTTAAGTGATACAGACCCTGTACAGTTCTAACATGAAGGTTATATGTTTCTGGTAAAATACATAATTTACATTTCTTTAAGGAATTGTGAAGTGTAGATTTATAGCACTTGATGACCTTTGGCAATGCATTATAAATACAACAAATTATTCTCTGACTTGAGGCATGCATGAATCTTTTTTCTCCTTTATTTAATCCAATGGTTACACAGTAGGTCATTCTGTCATTGGATGGCATATTTCTGTCTGGTAAACAGAGATATGTTTAGCAGGAAGGTTACTGACCGTGAGAAATTAGAAGTATTTCACCTGCTCTTGACGTTACTGTTAATTATTTTTATGGGCCACAAAAGTGTGCTAAGCACTTGAAGGAACCATTTAAGCGATTTAATGCATTTTGTAGTGGTCCAATAACCAGGGATTTTTTTACACATATATTTCTCTTTACATAGATAATTTTACAAGATATGCTGCAAGCAGTCACCCAACAGCTTCTTGTGTCCCCATTGTGTGTGATGTGTAGGGCCCTGCTGATTTTTCCTGGTGTCTTGTTCTTTCCATTTCACAAGGGATGCTGGGATTCTGGCTTATTGCCACAGTGCTTTATATCTCGGTGTGACAGTTGATTTGCATTAATGACAACATAAATTTGCATTCTGTCCATCCTTAGTCATGCCTGTGTGTGTTAAAGCTGTGGATGCACCCAGAGAGAGAAGCTGAGGCCAGCAGGTGTTCTTATGAGCCCACACTTGCTTGAGTTGTACCCTGGGGGAGAGTTGGTTTTGAAGAATGGAAGTGCCTGTTCTTTCAGCTCAAAGTTAGCTCTGGTTTTCTCGCAGCCAGTGGGAATATGTGAGCAGACAGCCCAGCAGAGGCCAGGTGAGGGCAGGAGGAGGGGCAGGAGGTGCTCCGGGTGCCGGGGCAGATTCCCCTGGTGCAGCCCATGGTGAGGCAGCCGTGCCCTGCAGCCAGGGAGGGCCGTGGGGAGCAGAGATCCCCCTGCAGCCCCTGGAGACCCCACCCCGGAGCAGAGGGGTGTGCCAGGGAGGCTGTGAGCCTCTCCTGGAGCAGGCTCCTTACAGGACCTGTGGCCCATGGAAGGAGGAGCCCATGCTGGAGCAGGTTTGCTGGCAGGACGTGGGACCCCTGCATCCCATGGAAGGCACCCACACTGGGGTAGTCCTTTATGGACTGCCTCTGGGAAGAGCTCGCCAGGGAGAAGTTCATGGAGAATTGTTTTGTTTGGGAGGGACCCCGCACTGGAGAAGGGGAAGAGTGAGAGGAGTTCTCCCCTTGGAAGGAAACTGTGGCAGAGACAATGTGGGATGAACTGACCACAACCCCCATTCCTCATCCCCCCGTGCCGCTGAAGAGATGAGGCAGAAAATTCAGAGTGAGGTTCAGCCCAGGAAGAATGGAGGGGTGGAGGGAAGGTGTTTTTAAGATGGGGTTTTATTTCTCGTTACCCTATTCAGGTTTAATTGGTAATAAATTAAACTAATTTCCCTGAGTCAGATTTGTTTTGCCCAGGACGGTAACTGGTGTCTGATCTTTCTCTGTCCATATCTCAACCCATGAGCTCTCATTATATTTTCTCTCTGTCCAGCTGAGAAGAGGAGGGATGGAACAGCTGTAGTGGGCACCTGGCATCCAGGCAGGGTTAAACCACCACGTCTTCATACAACTTTATGTTTGGACCAATCTCATTAACATTTTTTCTGCATAATTGGTGACAAGTTTTCATCATTATGTTGTTAAATTAAATGAGGATGCTTTTACATGATATGGAATCTTGCATATTTAAGTAGCCATCCAGTATGTAAAAACCAGATGGACTGTCACCATCTCTTGTCATTCTTAAGCAAACCTAAATCACATCTTCTTAATTAAAATGTAACTTTGTCTTTCATTTGCATTGACTTTGAATGAGCTGGAATAAAGAGCAAATGCTGCTGGGTTTAATAAGAATGAAACTTATATTGGGCATCCAAGTGGAGTGTTGGAAGCACACCTTGTTAATCAGATTGGGAGTATTATATTTGACATTGTAGAGGGGTGCAGTAGCAAAAGACCATTAAGTGCTATTTGGAATGGAAGTGCCATTTCTATTTGTATATGAGTTTTTGGAAGCACGTATATACTAGGTCCAAACAAATTTAAACTGCAACGAATATACTTCTGTATTTAAAAGGCAGTCAAAATTCATAAGATATGGAAACCAACCTATTAATTTGAGACAGTTCCATTATGTAAAGAAAAAAGGAAGAGGGAGAAAAAAGGAGCTCAGTGAAGCATAACTGATTCCATTTATGTGCTGAAATAAAATCACGGTGATAGAGATTTGTTCAAACAGCAGGTCAGGGCAGATTGGAAGTTGTTCTAGAAACAAGTGTGTGTGTTTTTAGTGCAGGTTTTTAATGGTAGAGCTGCTATATTAATATTTTTCTTTTCAATTAGAGAAAGACAGTGGGTGTTTATGAGTGTATGCATCCTCTTGGCATTTAACAGCATTTCCCTGGAGGGGGCATTACAGCAGTTTGTTTAAAAGATCTGGAATACAGAGACGATACTTTGTGAATATCCAGAGAGTAGAGTTTGAGTGTATTTTTATAATAATAAAGATATCTTATAGTCCTCTTCATCACAACACATCCCAGAGAGCTCTGTAAGGTTGTGAAACACAGATCCATCTACCTGGAGGTATTTATTGCAGCCACCTGCCAACCTGCAGGTGAAATAGAAAATGTTTATTAATGCTTTGCAGCAGCACACCCCTGCATCAGAGAGGGATGGGGAAATTTCTTTTAAGATTACCTGCCTGTCTTAAGGCATGCTTCATTATTATTATTTTAATATCAAATTAGTTCTCCTCGAGTCTATCTGACTTGTGTAAAAGTGTTAGGGGTTTTTTTGAGGTCTAAATGTTCCACATGGTGTCACCTGTGTCACCTGCTCTTCCATCTCTTGCTGACAGGCAGTTCTCTTTGGGCCACCTGCACACACATCAAGTGCTTCCACAGCCCCCACCAGGGCAGGCTCCTTCTTTTCACCTTGGTTCAGAAGGGTTTGGAACTGGAAAATGAATCAGACATGACTGAATTATTGCAGTAAATTCAGAAACTTCTGCTGCCAGTAGTTAATGAATTGATTCATCTGTAAAAATCTGGTTGTGGAAATGGGGAGAGCCTTGACCCCAGTGTGAGGGAGCTGTGTAAAAGTGGCAAATGCCCATGGGCTGTTGGCTCTGTGATGGTCCAGCTCGGTGCTGAGCTCCAGCCCCATGCCAGTGGCACAAGCACCACCATTGCCTTCATAGTTGGGCAGGGTAGAGCTTTGTAGAATTAATAATGGCTGCAGGAATGTTCTTCTGCCTTTGGAGGGCAAAGGCCTTTACATAATACAGCATTATTAGCTGTCAGATGCTCTTTTTTTTTCTATTCTGCTTCTGTAAGGAATAGACAAAACCCCCTGTTGAAATCCATTAAATTAAAGCCGTGTATTTAAAAGGCCTTGAGTTTAATTTCATTACTAAAGCTTACAGAATATCATTATTCAGCATTTTTTATGTCCTATTCACATTGCTGGGGCTTAGGCGTTGTTTGCACTTTCAAGTGCAAAGATTGCTCTGAGGGATTTGATGCTTCAGAAATAAATTGCTACGTATTTATTGCTATAATCTTCCAAACATGAATTGATGCTGCTCTGACTTCCTGGGAGTTTAGCACTTCTACTGTAGAAAACCTTCCCAATCAACAAAAGAGGGAGGCTGCTGATTACTTTGATAGGATTTGATACCTGGAAGTCTGAAGGACAGAGATGGTGTGATGTGACCTTAAGTACTTGAACGTTCACAGAGAGTTAAAAAATCACATGGGTAGTTGGTGGCTAGGAAATGCTTCTGAGCATTTAACAAAAGAGTTTTTAATTGTAAAACTATGCCTGACTTTTTTCACTAAACCAGTTTCTGTGTACCTTAAGTAGGTCTAGCAGCTGTAATTCCTCAACTGAGATGTAAGGTGCACTCTTATATTTGGTCAGGTTGGCTTCATGAAATTAAATTTGAAAAAAAAAAAAAAAAAAAAAGAAATTGCTAAATGGAGAAAGAAATTTTTACTATGAATTTACCACTTCACTTTCTTGTAATTTTCTTTTGCCCCTGTTTTCTTGGATATTCTTTGCACATAAGGATGAAACAAATAGTGGAAAATAAGATAATCTCATAAAAATAATTCCTGCCTTCCTGTTCCAGTCTCCAGGAGAGCAGATTGGTTTGGGCACCTGTTGTATGTAACACATATTTCATATTTTTCTTTAAGCAACTATGGGGATAAAGAGTTAAGAAATTATGAATTTTAGACACTGTAGGTGCTGAACAAACAAATTCAGAGATTGAATACAAGTCAAAAATGTCAGCAAGATGAATTGCTAAAGGAATAGGATCAGGATACCTGTGTCAAGATTGATAGTTCATTTCATCTTAACTTTTCTAGACCTGCAGCATGGGGCTTGTGAATGCAGAGGTAGATATAATGGGTGTGTTTGGAGGAAAATTTGGGGAAAAGTGGATCAAACCATTAAGTAGCAAACTTAAAAAAAAAAAGCTGATTTGTTTTACAAACTTATTTTCAGTTTAAGTGGAAAAATGTAGCAGCATTAGACTAGACTAAAATCCCTTAATGATTTTTATTGGATGAATACATTATCTTTGAATGAGAAAATCAATGCATTGTTGATGTGTTTGGCAAAACTTTGTGCTCATCAAGATTGTTCCTGATGGATTAATTTTCAGGATAGAGGTGCCATTGTTTGGAGTAGTATGTGACATATTTTTGTAGTGCTTTCAAATTAGTTAAATCACTGCCTTAGGAAACAGAAGAAAACCCAATGTATTACCTCTGAATACAAATGTACAGCATATTCCTTCCCCTTTTAGGAGCTAACCTTTGCCTTGCATTACAGGTTTTTTCTATGGGTATGCTGAATTCAGTCACATGTGACATGACAGTCACATTTATTACATGTGTGACAAAACCAAAGCTATATTAAAAATTCAATTATTTTGGCTTTTTTGAAGACACGATCTAAGTGCTTTCAAATACAACATACACATGTCAGACCTGTAATTTCATTATTGTCTAGTCAGTGTCTCTGTTAATCCTGAAAATATCTATTTCCATTCTGTTAAGGATATTATCCACTGCTACTGAAGTGAGAAGTGAGAATTTGTTAGATTTTATTGGTTTTAGGGTGTCATTGGCAGTGGGAAAGGATATTCTAGAACTGATAGCCTTTTTGCTTCTTGGTCATTTAAATTTAAACTTCAGAATCAGAAAAGGTGAACCACATAAAACTCATTTATAATCAGAGAGTGTATTTCACTGCAGTTTTTCAGCACAACAGAAGCACACACCACAATTTAATCTCTCTTTTTAAGATTCAGAAGCTTTCCCAGTGCTGAGTAACTTCTAGAAGTGAAGAAGCCACCGGCTTCTTTTCTTTCGTGGGTTCTGTAATCCACTCTGAGCCATTTTAAATGTGGAAGTGATTCTGGTGATCCGTAGGCTCCACAGAGATCTTGGGATCAGTCACCTTTCATGGTGCTAGAAGGTATCTCATTATCTAATAAAATCAGAAATTTTACATTAACTGTTCGTATTTTTTGTTAGACCAGGTAGGGTCATTGGGTCTAAATGACATGTTTTGATGTTTCTTTACCATGTCTTTGTATGTGTTGCACACATATTTTGTTCTGTGCAAAATCTAGGTGAAAAAGCAGCTCTGCTTACTGCCAACTTGAGACTGGAGTAAAAGAATTAGAAACATTAGGTGATTTGGTTGCCCTGAAATAACATCCTTTAAAAATTTGTACAGCTTTATAAAAAATTACCTGTTGTTATCAAGCTGTGAGGATCAAAGGAGGAAAAAGCTATTATTAAATATAATACATGTGACATCTACAGACTCCCTAATTCAATAATAAATTTTTGAGTTTGTGGGGCATATTTGGGTGGTGTCCACAATAATAAAATCTAGGGTTAAATTTGTAGAAACCTTCTCTATTATTAATGAAGTTCTTTAGTAAAGCCACTTTCCAAATAGCCTTGGACCATATTCTTCTCAGTAGAACAGAAATAATTCCAATTGATTAATTGAGTACAAATTGAAGAAGTCCTGTGTGATGTTCAGAGAGTGAAGTTCAAAGATTACTTCTAGATTACAGCACGAAGTTCAGTCTATTTTCTGGCCCCTGGAGCAGCTGGCAGAGTCTGGCTCAGCCCCCTACTGCTATTCTCTTTTCCAGTCAGAGACAGTGGCTGGACACTGCAGGAAACTTTGTCATCTTGTCCATTACACTTTTTTCACTGGAAAATTTCTTCACTTCAGATAATTTTTTCACAAATTTAATCTGTATTTTGGGGCTTGAGAAGATTTTCAAGTCAGTAATCTACACCTTCTTACATGTTTGCAGGCAGCTTTAAGAGCAGTTTATACAATTCCCTGTGAGAATTTTCAGTTCAATTTTCATTCTGGTTTACTTTGTAATCCACTTTGTTCCCAAGATGCTAGCCTGCTATTTAAGATTAGAGCCACACATGTTTTTCTAAATGTCAACAGGAGCTGCATCTAATATTTTACAAATATCCTGGTCATCTCTGAGTGCTTTCTACTACGTGAAGGTTCCAAAAAGTTAAACCAAATCAGCTTGGTGCACGAACACCATGTTGTTGGCCATGCTCTGTTGTTTTACTTAGAAATCAGTGGCATAAGAAGGCAACACTGTGAACAAATATTTGAGGAGCTGTAGCACTCAGTGAGGTCTTCAAGGTGAGAGCAACAACCTGGAATTTCATATTGTGCTAAAGAAGGTGATGGGATTTATGATTTTGGCTGCATTCCAGCAAAGTACTTAAACCCAAAGCATAGTCCCATTAGACAAATCTAGTTATGGAGGTAGATATATTCCCTCTTTAATAAATGCAAGCAACTCATTAGCATTGATAGAATTTATGAGTAAACAGTAAGAAGAAAAGAAAACCATTAGTTTGAACAACCATTCTTTTGGGATTTTTTTTTTTCTGTAATTATATCTAATATTTGTCAAAAAAAAAATCTAAACCTACACATTAAGTTCATTCACATTATATTTCTTAGTCAGATTCTTTTGGCACACAGAGAGCATACTGTCTGTCACATTCATGATTTCAGCTGCAGCTTTTGACTAGAGCTCTTATTTTAAAAACCCAAACAAACAGAATTGTAAATTAAATTCTTGAAATCATAAGAAAATTTAAGGCAGCATCCACAAGTATGCTTATTTTACAAGAATGGAAACCCACTGATGGTCCCCCTTCTACAGTGTCTTTTAAGAAACTGTGCTAACGAATTGTGTCATTGATGCATCATTTGCTGCAGGTTCTTGCAATTATTGATGAAAGTTCAGAAGATTAATGTCTACAGGATGAAAAAAGCGTGGAAAATACGTATTCAACAGGCTCTGGAAAGAACAAAGGGATCATTTGATATAAAGGTAGAAGGGACTAGAGGCAACTAAAGTTTTGACAGTATATATTTTGTTGAGTTACCTTAGAAAATAAGTAAGAAGCAGCAGAATATTCTGTGCTTTGGATTCAAGTTCAGCCAAATACTGCCTGTTACAGAACTGCTTTCTGTTTGCTGAACCATAATAACAGTTTCAAACATGACCCACTTGGGAGTTCAGAGTCTGTGGAGAGACAGTGCTTGGGAATTGTCAGAGAGCAGTGAAGGCAGGAGGAGATGCATCAGAAGACCCTATGGAAAAGGAAAGAATTTCTGCAAGGTACAATGAAAGGAAAGGTTTAGCAGAGGTGGAGAAGAAAAGCAGGAGCCAAAACAGAGTAAGGAGGGAATTTGGAGTTAGGCTGGAAGATTGACAGACCTGGGGTCAGGGATACAGAGGGCAAGCAAAAGCCAGGGGTGACAGAGCAGAGTCGTGTGCTGTGGATAGGCCAGGCTCACTGCCAGCCCTGGGCCAGGATCTGTTATTTCTCAGCACTTCTGGCAGTAAAAACATTCATCATCAGAACCAGCTCAATGCTGCTTGTTAATTCAGACAAAACTGGGTACTTTTTGCTCCAAGTAAAAGAGAAAAATCTGTGTCTCTGGCTGCTGCAGTGTGGGGCAAGAGTGGGAAGCCCTCTCTCTGTTTTCACTGTCCCAGGCACATGGGCTGGTGCTGGTGGCAGTAATAACAGCAAGGTCACCACCTCAGGACCATGCCATCGAGGAGAGATGGCAGCAAGGACATCTCTTACTAGGACAGTCTGCCCGTGTGGACATCTCCTTATTTTGCCTCTGCCTGAAGCTGGCCCTATGTTCCTCTGTGGGTGGTAAGTCCATAGAAAGGATGTCCTCTTACTGCCAGCCCCTACTCCTTCTTCTTGAACAAGGTCTTAGCCTGGGCCATGTCCCTAAACAGCACCAGAAGAATTTTTATTTATTTTTTTTTAAATACATGAAATTACTTACAGTTTCCTACCACCTTCTTTTTTCCTCAGTGCCCCTGAGCCCTTGTTTTCTCCAGAAAATTGTTGTCTCAGAGCAAGGGATAAGTGGTGATCACTGAACTACTCAATATTTCTTTTTAACATCAGCCATATGGTAAGTCTGTGATCATTGCCTAACTCGGCCAGGGGCTTAGAGACACAAAGCTTCTTATGCCTTTGTTAGGCCAGCTGTTTCAATTGGGAGGCTGAAGATCAGGCATCCGGGGGGCTGAATTTATGTAAAAAAGTCTTACTATGTAGGGAAGGATTTAAAAAAAACTGACTCTAATATGTGCTGAGGATTCTTACCTAAGAATTCTTACCAACTGTCCAAGGCTAGGCAGAACACGACATTCCTTCTTTCTTATCCTTCTTGCTGGTTTTCTGCCGTTCTTAATCATAGTATCAACCATCCATGTCTTACTTTTAACTGATTTTAGTAACATCAGAAGGGGAAACAAGAATATTTAGTTTCCAGTTTTATTTTAAGCAGAGTTCAGAAGTTTCCATAACAGCTGGTGGTAATGCAAAAAAATGTTTTCTGTCATACTAGTTTAAAATAAACTTTCCAGCAAAATCACAAAAGCAGTAGCATTTTGATAAAATTAATTAATGACAGAGTAATTACATGACAGATGTCTAGTAACTTCTCACTTTGCTGCAGATTGTAATCAGGTGTGTTTTAAATGTACCTTATCAAATAACACTGTCCTTGAAGCTCTTCAGAAAATTATTGAACTCCCTGGTGATGTCATTGCTGGGAGTGGGGAGGAAAAGGGTTATTACCTTAAAAAAATAAGAAAAAAGTGGAGTTTTTTTCCAATATACATAATGGCTTTACACTGAGAATGGAACTGAGTGTGAGTTAGCTGTGGGTGAGGGCTGTGCTCCCAGCCAGAGCCCACCCAGCTCTTGCCCTTGTCTTGCCCCAAAGCTGTTCCCTCAGCTGATCCCATTCCCCCAGGCGTCTCCTGCTGCTGTAAGTTGAAACAATTGGATGGACGGGAATTATGCCCATCTTACACCTTGTGCTTGACTGGGGAAAAGAACTGGTGTGACAATAACTTATCTGCCTCTCCCCCTCAGTTTAGGGGTTCTTCTAGAATCAGAAGGCTTCTACGGGTATGTTAACCACTAAAAGGAGGGCAGTGAAGGTGTACAGCCCTTCCTCCTCACCCTGCTTACCCCAGTAAACTGTGCTGGAAACTTGGTCATGGAGGAGAAGGCTGAGATGCTCAGCCTTCAGTGTCTCGTCTTCAGTGGCAGTGGGTGTCTGCTGGATGAGAGGCTGGGTGTGACCCAGCCATGGCACTCACAGCCCAGGAGGCCAAGAGAGCCCTGGGCTGCATCCAAAGCCCCGTGGGCAGCAGGGCAAGGAGGGGACTCTGCCCCTCTGCTCCGTTCTGACCCCACCTGGAACACTGAATCCAGCTCTGGGATCCCCAGCACAGCAAGGACATCGACCTGTTGGAGCAATTCCAGAGGAAGGGCACTAAGATGATTGGAGGGATGGAGCCTCCCCTGCGAGGAGAGGCTGAGAGAACTGGGATTGTTCAGCCTGGAGAAGAGAAGACTTCAGGGTGACCAAATTGCAGCCTTCCAGTACCTGAAGGGAGCCTACAAGGAAAATGGAGAGAAACGTTTTACAAGGGCCTGTGGTGACAGGACAAGGAGGAATGGCTTCAAACTGAAAGAGTGTAGGTTTAGGTTAGATACTAGGAAGAAATTTTTTGCTGCGAGGGTGGTGAGGCACTGGCACAGGTTGCTCAGGAAAGTTGTGGATGCCCCATCCCTGGAAGTGTTCAAGGCCAGGTTGGATGGGACTCTGAGGAACCTGGTCTCATGGAAGGTGTCCCTGCCCATGGCAGAAGGGTTGGAATGAGGTCATCTTTAAGGACTCTTCCAACCCAAACCATTCAATGATTCTTCTGTGAATTTGTCAATGAAAGAGTCCCGTTCTTGAGTCCAAATCCCCAATTAGAAGTAATCAAATGGATCCTTCAAGACCAGCATGACAGAGCTGTTCCTGTTGCAGAGTCTGCACAGCGGGTTTTGTGCCCCCTGGCACAGGAGAAAGAGGAGTTGCAATCCAATAAACAGAGCTGCAGCATCAGCTACTCCTTGTTGTAACTTTGCACACTATCTCACAACACATGCTTCAATAACTGCTGGCAAGTATTGACTTTGGGAACACTAATCTGTTCGTGGTACCAGAGCTGCTAGTAACAGTGTGTCAGCAGTTGTAGTTACTGCCTCCAGGTTAAGAGGCACTCTCCCGTGCTCTGTAATTACCAGCCAAACACCAAAGAATTAACACTGTCCATCTGACAGATTCGGTGATACTCTGTGATGGCTCCCGCCGAAGCAATAACCATTCACTGACCGACTGGTTCCTGCAGGAGACTCGTTTTATAGCTCCATTCAAACACATTTAAGAAAGCAAGAATCTGAGGAGAGATTCTACGGCCTGATAAAAATAAGCTAAGGTGTTGTAGCTTACACAGTGACATTTTCAGAGCTTTGATTTCAGACGCCAAATTGCACAGTCATCGAGGCAATCAATTTAGAATGACAGAAAACATTTAGATAAACACAAAATCATCTGTTGCATAAATAAAGGTACATAGAAAAAAAAAAAAGATGAGTTTGCTAAAGGAAGGAAACAAAAAGCGTGTCTAGAGGAAAGCTCAAATAAAAATGGAGAGATGGAGAGGTTCTCTCCAAATATCTGTTTATAATGTGCAGTAATTTCAGTTCAGCACCGTGTGGAATGAAAAGTATAAGCCAGCATCCAGGGCTTCAGGCCAAACCTAGTGTTCTGGTTGTCAGCAAATGGTGAAAATGCTGTCAATTAGCAAGAATGGTTCTCTGTCCTCTCACACCACAGCAGGGATAACGTGCCCTTTGGCCTGGGCAGCAGCAGGGTGAGGGAAGGCACCTGCTGCTGGGAAAGGGGCAGGCAGAGGGGAGCACCCTGAGAGGGTGGAGGGGCTCCTGCACAGCCCTGCCTGGCTGGGTGCCTGTGGAGAGGGGATGGCTGATGGGGCCGGGGGAACAGCATGAGCCAGGGCTCTGGAAAATGAGAAAACCTCATTTTTCTGCTTGTTTATGTCACCGGGTGATGCGGCCAAGTCCTCCCCTCTGCTGAGGGAGTGAGGAAAAGGAGACAGTGGATCCCAGGCAGACATAAATGACTTTTCATTAGGTGTTTAACACTTCAGGTATATGCAATCTGTCTTGGTTCTGAGATGCAAAGGAGAGTCAACGTTAAGAAAATCAGATCCAGTACCAAAATATCACCAAGAATTATTTAGGAATCGTAGATTCATGGGTACAATTTTTATTTTGTTTAGGAAAATGGCTTCACAGGCACTGAATTGAAATCTGATCTTGATTATATTGCTATAAACTGGTAGTAAACATAGCTGAGAGCAGAAATACATCAATAAAAGTCAGTCATAAAACTGGAAATAGAGAGCGGTATTAGGAGTTTGTTAAGTGGAAAAGAATATAAACAGAGCATGTGAGAGCCAAACCCTTTAGCTGGCAATTCAAATGTGGTTCTACCCATCACAGATTTGTGATCCTGCAGAGTTTCATGCTGCACAAGGGCAAAGATAAACTGCAGACTTGAAACTGGTCACCTTTCGCTTCAGACTGTGGTAAATGGGAAGCAATTTTTCATGATCTTGTTCTTTGAAGTTTTCAGATCATTGAGTCCAACAATAAAAATGACATCAGCAGCATAAAGTTTAAAGTAGCGAATTGATTTTTAAGCTTGGACAGCCAAAGGCAAAAGTTCTCAGTAACAGAAAAATGTTAAGCCATGGGGTTCTGGGTCTAAACGTTACTGTAGATCATTTCCACTTGTAATGCAATGTGTATAGGACAAATCTGTATCTTGGTAAATGCCTTGCTTTGAATTTCTCCACCACAAGTACATTAAAATCATTCATAGGTACTTAGAGCATCAGCGTCTGAGTAAAAAGTCTGAATGAGAAAGAATTTTCTGAATCCTGAAAGTCACTGTCAGTGAAAATTCTGTATTTCTAAACGGAAAACAGTTGGTAATGGATATTCAGTAGTGAAATATGCCACTAAAAATGTAAGAGGAGACCTAGCTGATTAGGCAGTGCATGGCTTGTGCATGTCAGAAGTTCTGTCCTGTGGTCACATCTTTGGCCGGATGCTTCTTTTAATCCCAAAAGTTCTGTGTTGCTCATTGCACCCTTTTGTTGTCCTTCCTGCAGTTTTTGTGAAGGTTTTAAGCTTTTCAGAGCTGAGCTTTTTTCTGCTACAGGCAGCCAACACTGCATAGCACAATGCTGTGCTCTGCTCACTTGCCACAGTTGCTGGTACTGCAGCAGTGAGGAGTTGTAATGCAGGTTGAATCTGCCTGTTCAGAGCACTTGGAACTTAATAGAAAAATCAAAATATCTTGTTATTCGGAAATTGAAAAGACAATACTCAATTAAATTGGAGTTAACAGCAAAGCCTGAAATCACTGCTGATATTGGGAACTGTGTGGTATAAGTCTGTTTGCATTTTTCCTCCTTAATTTCATTGATGATTTCAGGCTGCTGAGCAATGTATAAGAATTTGTTCTTAATATTTCTGGTTGCCAGCTTGTGTCTGTGTGTTTAGAAAAGCAATACTTCTGCACATTTGTGAGCATTTATGTAATAGAAAAGATTTCAGTAGAAAAAAATGTGTCTCTAACCTCAGGATGTGTTCTTCCTGCTGTTTCCAATGAACTTGAGGAGAGCTGGGGTTTTCCTGAGAGTGTTGACAATATTCCATGTTTGTACTGGATGAGAATGTTTTAGACTTTCCCATTTCAAAATTCAGAAGCTGCTAACCCTTTCTGCCATCAACTTTTATTTTAAATCAATGTACAGGGGTGCAGATTGTGGGGTTTAACAGTTTACAAGATTATGATTAGTTCGTATTTAATGTTTCTTTAATATTGGAGAGTAAAGCAGCAAAGGACATGGTCTCACCTCTGTTGAAACTTTGGTGGCAAAAGTGATTAAATTATTTCCTTCTTACATCTGATACTTCGTGAAATTTCAGTGGGAGGTTTGGGTCAGTGCTTCTTTCAGCAATTGTCAGTCAGGTATTTATTAACTTTAATAAAACTGCCTGAGCTTCTCATAAGGCTGGCAGCAGTGAGCATGAACTGCACCTCGCTCAGGTCCATCCCAGGCTATTCCATCCCAGGCTATTCCATCCCAGGCTTGATTTTACCTTGGCAGATTCTTTCACTGGGTAGGAAAACCTGCAAGGCTTCTCCAGAGATAATAAGGTGTGAGAAGTCTCATATAAAAACATGGTAATAAACAAGCTAAACTAATGTTGAGCAGTTGGAGAAAAACCAGCATCAAAATTAAAACTAGTTCTAGCAGAGGATCAGTGAAATTAAGGACTTTAAAAATTTATACATTATTTTGCTATTGAGCATGTCTAAAGTGTAGGTAAATAGTTACAAGGCAAAATGTTTTATGGACCTTTTCTCTCTATTTTTAATTCACACAATTTAAACACACTCCTTACACAGGTAGTTCCATAAGACAGTTATTTAGCTGGAGGAAACATTAATGTTTAAATATAAGGTGGTTCAGTTTATATTCTATTATGGATTATTTAGTGTTTTTCATATACTATAGCTCAAAGTGTTTTACTAAGCAATGAACTGTGGTAGAGATGTGCCATGAATGCAGAACTCTCCAGAACTACAGATACAAATGCATCACAGTTACTTTTTGTGTCTGCATGCTGTCACTTGGATCTATACAAGTGATGCATCGGGATGAGTCTTCTGCAAAATGGATGTTTGCTTTTATGGACCAACCAGAAAATGTGAATCCAGGAGTAATATTTGCAAAGAGGAAAGATGCTTTTGACATAAAGTTTTTTTTGCCACCCCATGAAAACACAATTGAATATGTGTGAAAAATGCAGGCAGAAAAAATATTAGTAAATATGAACCATTATTCTACTTTTTGTTTTTCTTTGGTTTTTTTATTTCACCAGCAGCTAGAATTCCACAAAATAGCCAGACACCAAATTTTCTCATACATTGCAGAACTGTGTGGTAGGAGACAGTTCTTCCCAAAGAAGAAGCACTCTGGATAGACAGGACAGGAAAAGGGGGGTGGTGGCAACTAAAAGATGAGAACTGGTGTTTGCAAGCAAATGAGTTGCAGTTGTATAACAAATGAATGCTGAACAGCTGCTGAACAATGCAAGTATTTTTAGCCTGTTTAGTCACGAGGCCACAATAATGTGCTTCATCATCCTTCACTGGAAAGGCAGGAGAGTCCTGGCAACTGGTGATACTTCCCTGGCTGCTCTGAAGTGACTTTGGTCACTACTGTGACTTGACCTTGTCTGGTCATTTGACCACACTCAGTCACACTGGGATTTGAGTGGTCTGTACCTTCTTTGATAGTTGAATTTTTCTATTTCTATTGCTCTTTCCAGTATCTTGAACCCTTGTATCTTCCATGGAAGTCCCCTGTCTCTTGCTGTATTTATTGAAGCTTATAAGAAGACCAAGAGTCAGGACAGAATTTAGAAAGTACAGAGAATATTAAATATCTAGTGTGCTTCCTTTAAATATCATCCTTCCATTGCACAGCAGTGTAAAGGCAGCAGTGTAAGACTCTGGGAATAAAGAAGAAGAAAGGTATCTTGAAAATTAGGTATTACAATTAAAGGGAGTGTCTCCAGTCACATGGTATGTTACAGCTTTTCTTAATGGATACCTTGGGCAAAGTGAGTATCTTCAACACTTACTGCTCTTACTGGTTATCACAGAAAGGAAACAATCTGAAGGTTGTTTCAAATATGAGGAAGAAAATTACATTGAAGCAACTACACTATCTTTTTTATCTCTCTTCCCATTCTTCCTGTTGTCCTTATTCAGAGGAGTTTAGTGGATCACTGAAGTCAAGTTATAATAATTTCCAGAACTAAAGATTTTTTCTTATTCTAGAGAAACAGAATCCCCATTTTTCTGTGTATCTCATGCTCATGTAAATGGTATTGTCAAAAAAGCACAACTCAATTAATATAATCATTGGTCTGACATGATATCATCAGCAGAAAACCACAAGAACATTGCCTTTTGGAAGAAATGAATTATGGTCTAAGTAGCCTGCTTTTGGAGTATCAGTTCTTCATGTCCTGCTACAGGTAACAGTCCAGTGCCTTATCCTTTGGACTGGACTGCTCAAATTATAGGTTTGACTGGGGTTCTATTTTGGATTTTTTTGTATTTTTGAATCTGTGCAGAAAGGTTGTGGGGTACCTTTCCTTCAGGCATTGGGCAAAGTTAAATTTTTCTATGATTATTAGACTGTGTCTAATTCAGTGTCTCTGCTTTTGACTCTGGAGTTCAACACATAATGTAAACAGGCATTAAACTCTTCAATTAATCCTTGTGTTCTAAGGAATGGATAATCTGGGGTTCTATTTTGGAAAACTTTGGCACAAATGCTCCAAGCGGATTGAATAGACCAGACCCATTTCTTTCAAAATCTTTTCTGTTTTATTCTGTGCCACCAAGGGAGGTCAGCTCTGATGCCCTACATGATCTTCATGGCAAGTCATTAGAAAAAACACAGTTTTCTCTGTGGTTATGTTCTCTTGCTGTGGGGGTTTAATAGTCTCTCTGTTCTTTGTTGTGAATCGGTTGGTTCTTGCTACAAGCACACCAGTACGTTATTATGTAAAAAAAAAAAAAAAAGAAAAA
>VZRO01007693.1:1774-55031 GCA_013397915.1 Daphoenositta chrysoptera | reverse complement strand
GGCCTGTTAACAAGAGGTCTTGGTTCAGTGTGAAGCATATTTTTTATGCTAGAAGATTGGCTATGGCTTAAAATACCAAGATCTGTGTTCTGACCCTCACTCTCTTAACAGTTTCTTCACAGCCCTGGGCAAGTCACTTTAACTTTCTTCTCTGAGAACAGAGGATGGTAATGAATACTTCAATATCTCAAAGGGTGCCGGAAAACAAAATTTCTGCTGGATAACCTGCAAGGAGAAGGCAGTATGGCAAAGGAAAGATACATTATTAGCCATAAGTGAAAAGCAAATGCTATTAAAATAGCATTAAAATCATATTTTTTTTCAGGGAAATGCACCTTCTGAGTAGCTAATAGAAAACAGCAGCTATTATGTGCTGTCAGGAGTGGAGAATTAAAATGTCAAATGCGCTCTGCTTTGCCACAGTTCTTGATGCACCTGTCGTGTGCTCCAGTTCCCAGACTGCCTTTGTGTCCCTCTCTGGACTGGGAGCTCTGATGCTGGAGAGCCCGAGCCAGGACATACTCCAGGGCTCCAGTTGTACCCTCACCTGTGCCAAAGTGAGGTGGGAATCACTTCCCATGAGAAAATCACATGCAGAGCAGAAACAGATACTCCCTCCCCAATATAAGCTCTTCCAGAGCTTAGCACGTGATTTCTCTGTTTGAAACCACTGAAGAGGTCTCAAACACTTCAGACTGGAGCTGTATTAATTCAGCATTCTTTTGCCCTAAGGATCCGGGAGTGTGGGGAGGAATCCATAGTCTCTTATGTCTAGAAAGCCCAGGGTCTCTTTATTTGCTATTAACTGCTAAGCTCCAGTCTCTCTGTGGAACAATTTCATTCATGCTCCTGCAGTGCATCTGATGTTTTAGTTGCCAGAGAAATAAAATTGTCTGACTCTTCTCATGCATAACTTTTATTTTTGTTGATGTTAGAAGTTTGCTAGCAGAGGCAAAACTGGAGTCAGGAGTGGCGTGGTGGGAGGGACGCCGCTCTCCAGGCACGCCTGGCAGTTGTACAGGAAAACAGCCGTGGGAGAAGTCACCTGTAAAACAAATGAAACTGTTTGGCATTGCTAAACACCATGGCAGTTATGTGGGACTTAGAAGTGGAAATAAATGGGAAAATATGAGAGCTCATTTACTGAAACACATCAATACTGTAACCAAAAGAGTGAGTAAGACCCTGTTTGTCACTACTGTAACGTGTCAGTTTGTGACACAAAAAAGCAGGGCAATATTCCAGTGTTTGGTGTGCTGATTACAGCACTGTGACATAAAGTCTATTGCTTTGCAACTTGTCAAACAGCTCTGTAAGATGAGAAACTAATCTAATAGGTTATTTTTTCTTACTGATAATGTGGCACAATTGATGTAAAAATATGCACATTTATTTAAATAAGTCTTCAGTCACCTTAGAAGAATACCTATACAGGTGAAATCCTTATTTCTCTGGTTATGCTCTGGTTTGGTGAAAAACTGTTTTTATGGAAGGGGCAGCAATCAGATCTTAAAGTACATAAGCAATCTCTTGTACCTGACTAACATTTAAAGCTGTCTTATGGAATCTGTTTCTTGCTTTGCTCTTAGCCATTTGAACTTTCCTGTTGTCAGTAAAATCTATAAAAAATGACAAGGGGATTCTGGTTTATACACAGTGAACTTTGAGCTCTTCTGAGACAGTGGTCACAAGCAAAACCTAAACATCTCAGAATTATTATTATTATTATCATTATTGTTATTATTAATATTAATATTATTTTGGAAAGCACCAGTGTCTGATGATTTAATGCACTGGATGTTAAACTCATCCAGAAAGATTCCAAAAAAAAAATACCAAAAGCAAGTTCCTGCAGTACTGCTGTACTGCAAAAATTATCCTCAAGTAACTGATTTCTGGTATGGGAGATAGGTTGTTTCTTAAGTTTCATGCTTATTTACCCAGCAGTGTGTTTTGGACAGCAAACTGAGTAGATCAGTTGTAGCTGCTGTTTGGTAGTGGCCTGTATGCAAACATGACCAGAGTTTCTGAGGTCTTCAGTTATTAAGACTCTCAAGTATTTCTAGGATGTAGAACAAAAACATCATCAGTAAGTCATGGCTTCACCTTTAAACCACAGCAAGATATTTTTCCTTAGTCAATAGAATGCTGTAGTCTGAATAAAGTACTGCTTGTTTTTTGTTTATCTTCATTCATTTCTAATGCATTAGCTACATTTCTGTATAATTTAAATGTTATGCACTTTTTGGAGAGGACATAGAATGACTTTTTACAATAATTTCATTGCATTTATTTCCTGAGGTAAGTATCAGCCAAGGTATGGTCTGGAGAACATGTATTCTGTGAATGCCTAATCCACAGTGAGAGATTTTTGTTATTCAGCCTTGTTATCCTTTTCTGTGTGTTTGTTGAATAAATAGTGTTTATCTCTTTCACTTTCCTTCGAGGAAATTTTTTTTTTTCTTTCCCGAACCGGGGTTTGGGGGAGGGGTGGTGGTACCCTGCCTTCCCTCAGAGGATATTTCTCCCCGAATTTGGCCAAACCAGCACAGGGAGGATGGGGAGGAAATCTGGGGGATCATGGATCCCCTTTGCTGGCAGATGTTACCTGATAACCCTTGTTGCCACCACCAGCTCAAGAGGCTGTGCAGGCAGTTACCAACCAATTTGCTAAAGCCCTAAGAAAGGGCAAAATACACCTGAAATTATCCTGACAGAGCAGGTCCAGTCCAGACAACCTCAGGCTAAAGCCTTATGGGCTTTGTATTATAGCAGGGAATAATATTAGTGTATCAGTGGACATTTTGGCTTTTAACTTGCATTTTAAAATGCCTCAGGGCCTTTTTATTATAGTAAGAAATAATATTAGTGTATTGTTGTTCCCTATGAAAGAAAAAACAAGGAAAAAAAATAAATTACCAACGTTTTAAATTTTAAAGTTGCAGTTTTCCCATTGCTCACATTCTGGGATCTACCCTGGCAAAGAAGGTAAATCCTGAAGGTCCATCTATTGCCTACTCAATAGGCCTGCACAGAAAACTGACTTTTGAGGTTCCTGCCCTCATAGCTTGTTTGGTCACACCTTCACACAGTTGTTTCTGAAGTGCATCAGCTCCCCACCATGTCAGTGGAAACAGAGGAGGGCAATTCCGGATGGAAATTCATCTTACTGATTTCCCTGAGGAAGTTGCCCGTTTCTTCTGTTGTGTGTAGAGGCCGTTTATGGTAACTATGGTGTAATTATGTTCACCTGATTTTAGATCTCTGCAGGCATTTGTGGAGTCTGGTTGGTGTGGCATATACTAAAGAAGGTTCTTTAGAGTGAAGTGATTCATGTCTAAAAATGCTCATTTCTCCTCATTTACTGTAAGAGAAGTCTGTGCAACTGCTTCTTAAGTAAATGTCTCAGTTTTCTGTGTAGGAGAATAATTAGGCCATCAGCATTTTCTGTGATGAAGAATTTTGTCTAAATTCTTCTCATAAGGACTGCTCCACTTGGCCTAAACAATTAAGATCCACCAACTGAAAAAAAAAAAAAAGAACATTAATGAACATTAACATAAAAAAACAGAAGGAAAATTTAATTGTCACATTAGCCATGCCACCGAGGAACTCAAGTTCTGGATTCAGGAAGTGCTGAGCAAAAAGGTACAACAAGGACTGGAAGTCAAAACTACCATCACAGATAAATGCCCTAAAACTAAGCCTTGCACTGAATCTGCCTCTTACCCAGCAAATATTTATGCAAAATGGAAATGATGAACACTTTAAAGTTGCCTGCAGGGCCCCTGGAATACCTTAGACTTGTGCTTGGCAAGCTCTGTGACTTGGGCTGAACCCGGATGCGTTTGAATCACCTTCTGCAGAAGAAGGATTGGAATGCAGGTCTCCTAACACATTTCTGAGCACATTCCTTAAAAGCAGAGAGGCAGAGAAGTACCACTGGGGAAGCAATCACCCCTCGTCTCCTGCAGCAGTGTTTTGAAGGAGAGTATTTATTTCTCCCTGACTTCTGAAGGGTGTGGCTCATGCCCCTACCTGCAAAGGTTGCACCAGGTTCCTGCGTGTTGTAGAGCACAGGTTGGTGTTTGAGGTGGGGGTTTCCTATCCCTTACTCCGTGGAATTTCACATGCAGCCTATCTATTGCAACCCCCTTCTTTTTTGTGCAATCCAACTCTTCTCAGCGTTGCCATCAGCCTCTCTCAGTACTGTGGATTCTGTCTGGGAAAAGGGAAAAATCTGCGTGTTGCTCAGTTCCTTTAGTGCCCTTTCCAGCCCTGTTCCTGTATGACCAGACCTCTTGAACCACAAGGGACGTACCTTCTGTCAGCTCAGGGAAGCATTTCAGTCTCAGAAGGTTATTAAAATAAAGGGAAATAGAGTATACATATGTGAAAATGACTTTTTCACAGAGTAAAAGACAGCTCCAAATCTGTTCCTTCCTTATATTCTCTTCATTACTTAGTGTGCTCCCTGTGTGAGATCTGTTTCATCTTTCAGGCATTTAGTCTACCCTCAAAGTAAATGACAGAGGACACTACATTCTACACAACAGTGCTGATGCTATAGCTAAAAAAAACCAACAACAACAAAAAAAACCCAAAAAACAAAAAACAAAGAAGTAAACCCAGACGCTTCCAGTGCAACAATGCACTTGACAAAAAATGGCATAATTTTATTCCGTTCAGTCTAGAATGTGCTTGATACTAAGATCTTACATTTATATACAAGTTTTCATTCTGAACAGTCAATATGTGGTCTGTAGAGAGACAATGAGTTCATGTGCCACCTTCAAACAGGCAAAGAACAGTGAGAGAGCAGGAATCGCCTGACCAAAACCAAACTCCTCCAGACCCTGGAATTAATTCCTTACTTATAACTTCTTGCTGATTTTTGACCTCTGTTTAATCTTAATGAATGGACTAATGAAGTAGCACATCAGTTCCAAATGCTCCCGCTGTGCTTTTTTGATCAGCCAGTTTGCCATGTGAATGAGGGTACTTACATAAGCAGACATTACCATTGCATTTTTTAATGCTAAATTTTATCATAACAAAAATGTGCACGTTATTGTCACACAGGTGTTAGATACTTTCATTTATTGGTGGAATGAACCAAACAGTAAGGGAACCCAGGAAGAATCAAGGATAACACTAAAGATGAAGCTAAAAATTTCAGATACTTCAGTAATTGAATAAAGTAAATTTTAAGATACATTTTAAAAAAAAAAAGACAAGCTTTTTTTTTTTAAGAATTATCCTGCTACATTTTTAATGTATTTCCAAAAGGAATTGCAATCTGTCATACTTCAATGTGTGAAGTATGCAATTACCAATTAATATGCAGCTATGAAATTTAGGCACACATAAAATGATATATATCATTTAATCATTTTAGTAATATCTGGTATTTGTGCTGTCTTTATTTCACTTTCTATTGAAACATCTAGATTAGTGACAACCAGGAGTTCATTGGACTAAGTGAACTCCAAAAACAACCCCATTTTTTGATGCCTGGAAAGAATTATTTTGATTTTTTAATTACATTTTTCTTATTAATAAACTTTGATAATAGATGCACCATAAGAAAAAAAATCTTTCTTTAGAGTGCCTTGTTGAAGCTTCTATATATTTTCTATATAACCTGGGAATGGGGAAAAAAAAGCAAAATAAATGGATTCTGTATAGAAGCATTTGTAATTTGTGTTCATTTAGTGGTTTTCTCAGAAATCATCATAATTATGGTGTTGTTTGTAACAGAACATGGAAAAATATCTCTTCATTAGCTGGCACTTATTTCAGGCTGCACAGACCCTTGTAAATGTAGTTTACAATGAACCACCCATGAATCATCATATTTTGCCAGTGAGTGTTATGAGGCTGTACAGGAAAAAAAAAACCCAAACCATCTTTCTCAGGTGTTTTGGAACCTTTCAGGGTAAACATTTTGATATTTATAACACAGACCATGTAACTTCCTGAGCCACACTGAAAGATGCAATTGGCTGTCCCCACAATACAGTGGGTTAAAACTATGTTAATTTTTATTACCTTTTGGAAGAGTGCTCTGCAGAGACTCATTCTTCTGCACTGAACAAAATTGACTGTTTTTTACACTAAACATACTTCAGTCAAATGGAAATTTAGAACATAAAAAACTGATTAAACTTAACTCTAAATAATGTGTGTATAGTTAAGACCTGAACATTTGCTGTGTGCAATTTCTTTTTCTCTCTAAAGAACAATGATAAAATGTTGGCCTGTGACTTGGATTAGAGGACACATGAGTCACCAGCATGCCATGAGAATATCCAGTTGTCAAATCAGATTTATCGTTTGTGTTAGCAGACCTGTTTAACTAGAAATAATTATTTCACATCAGACTTCAGACAATTAGGTCAAAACTTTATTTAAAAATGGAGAAAAAATAAGCTACCATTCTATTTTATTATAGTATTAGTGACCACAGTAGTGTTTTGGTCTTACCTGAAACTTCTGTCTTGGTGAGAGACATCACTGTTTTCTAAGTGAATGTGTGAGTAAAGAAGAAATTACCAGATTCTTAGGCAAACAAGTAGCTTCAGAATATGTATAATGCTGAAAATATAAATATTCTTATAATGAACCAGTAGAGTTTATTCATTGACATAAAGGCACAGACATCTCAGTTTGGGAGAGCCCATTGCAAGCAGAATTATAACTCTACTGGTGTTTGAACATTTCTAGGCGAGTATATTCTCTTTTCCAGGGAAAGTATGCATCTCCAAACTGTTTCTTGTAATTTCTGAATAGCTCAGATACAATAGCTTCTAGATTTTGTAGTTCTTATGATTCCTGAAACAAAGGCTATAAGTAAAAACTAAAAAAAACCCCACACCACAAAGCTAAAACACCACACAAAAACAAAGATGTAAATCCAAAACCCAACAACAGTAAAACAGTAAAATAGACTAAACACACCATTTTGCAATAGAACAACCACAACTGGTATGTGGAATAACTATTATTCAGCATTTCAGTGTGGTTGTTCCCAGTGTAGATCCCAGCACAGTTTCTGGGAAGACAGCTAAGACCTGTTCCTCTGGGTCAGAGCTATTTTTGCCCGGATTTTCCTTTTCTGCAGTGACTTTGTGCCCACCCCGGGTGCCTGGGGCAGCCAGAGCCCTGCAGCAAGAGCTGTGGGCCCGGCAGTGCCTGGGCAAGGAGGGCAGCCCTGAGTTTGTCCTTGCAGTACCCAAACTGGTTCCAGTTCATTACCTTGAAAGGAGCCTTCAGCATTGTCTCTCACAGCCGCCTTGGGAGCCTTTGGACTCAGATACAGATGAAAACTGAAGCCATCTCCCGAGGAGAGCTGAAGGACTGCCATCCAGAACCATGAATAAACTTCTTAGCCAACACCAGCATTTAGCTTCTCTGAGCAGCTGCTGAGATCTTAGGTAATTGCAGATCTCCACAACAGACTGCAGTTTGAATGTGTTGTGAGGGGGAGTCTGTGTTCAGTTCATTTACCCTGAACAGATATTCCACAGCTGAGATATGAAGCTATCCCTTGTCTTTGTGTCTATGTTTAACGTGTAATTATGGTTTCTTAATTGCAGTTTAATACCATCTGATTTTTAATTCTATGTACGCCCTCTAGGTACACTTCAATTCATGCACAAGATGTATGTATATTTTTATTTTAACATTTTTGCAAACAGGTAATTTTGTTTGCTTTTTAGTTACAAAATGTATTTTAAATTATTTTAAAAATTATTAGATCAATTTTTCTTATATATTTCAGCACTGTAATTAAAACTGTCTAATACCAAAGCAAAAATTACAAATGCTTATGACTACATGGCAGGTCATCTAGTGGTAAAAAATCATGATTAAAAATCTCATCTTGAAAGTTACCTGCTTCTACACAATGTACTGCTACCAAAACAATTCACAGAAAGTTTCTTAAATCTTTAAAAATTGTGAGAGCCAATCCTCACTTGACTTCTTGTGAAAATGTTTGGGAAAAGCCTCTCCTTGCAGGCTTTGTGCTCTACTTTCCAGTCATGTTACCAGTTTGGGAATAGCCCACAGTACCTATATTGAGTTTTTCTTTTTAAAAGACACATTATCTGTGTTTGCCAGTTCCTGTTACCTACTTATGCATCCCCTGTGCAGTTTGGTTGACTTTTGTGGAATTGTTTTTGATAAAGAGTGGACAGAGTGGCTGTCCTAGGTGCAAACTGTGAGAGTTCATGGCTCTTTTTGCTAGAATTCAAATGACACTTTTCCAGCTCTGCACAAACTTCAAAAAACACAATATTGTCAGCAGAATATCTCAGAGAGGAGTGAGGAATCCTGTCAAGAGGACTTTCCTTCCAGGAAAAGATCGCTGGTAGAAATCTGGGCAAGCAGAAAGCTTGCTGCTGCTTCTTAATGACAGGATGATGGTGAGGAATGTCTGTTGCCTTGTACTGGGAGCAATTAATTGTGTAAATGGAGCCTAATTGTGTAAATACACAACTAACTGTGTAAAATTAGCCTGTTGGTAATGTGCTGGGGACAAAGCAAGGAAGGGAAGTCACTCATAAACTGGTGATAGACATAGAAGGTCTTAAAAGTGCAACATGAGAAGTTACTGAAAAATCTCAGTAGACCTGCCTTCCTTTTGCAAGACCAAGCTTGATTAGATTTTTTTTATTTTCATATTCACTAAAGGCTTAAAGTAGTTGTAGGTTGAGAACAGTAATGTTCACATTTTAGGCCCCTGATCCCAAGAGGGGAATCTGAGGACAGAGTTGAGAAACCAACCAGCTCTGAAAATGGTTTTGCACAAAGGAACTATGTTTGAGTTATACGTGGGTCACTAGAGAAACATTTTTTAAAAATGTTACCAGCTAATGGTAGCAGTGCAGAACACCTTGATTTGAAAGTAATTCTTTCTGCCAAAAACTTCTGTAGGAAAAAAGCTGGGTTTAAGCTTTGAAGAAGAGGTTAGAAGTTAAGGAACTGGAGAGATGACTTACTAGAACTCATACATATTTTATTTCTTTTAATACCTCACTTTTCACCCCAGCAAAACAACTTCTAATGGATTCACAAGTCTCTAGAGATGATTTTTAACATTATTTTTTGATAGAATAAAGTGCATCCATATGTCTGCTTTATTGAATGTTCCTAGTGCTGTCTGGAAAACAGCACTTCTGTTGACAGCAATACTTTTTTGCCATATGGTTTTTTTTTTTTTTTTTCAATTAAACCTTTTGGAAGACCAGTCCATACAGATTTAGCCTTAAATTCTGATTCTGGTTGTACTGCTGTGTAAATTGCAGATTTGACATTTCAATAAATGCCTGAAAACAATGATTGAAAAGGTCCTAGTTTCTATGTCACTTAATCACTGTTGTTTTCTTAGGGAGGTAAGGAGTCAAAGTGATATTCTTAGTACAAGAAAAGCTTTATAAGCTTATTCACTTCCCATATGGTATTATAAAATGAAGTTTAAAATGAAGCTTGATGGATACTTTAGCAAATTTTTGTTGATAGTTTGGCTAGGAAGATAGCTGTCCCGGCATGAAATCTAATTAGGAATTATGCCAAAATGTTTGGGGTGGACGGAAATGCACGGGAAGGAGTGACAAGGCTGTTGGTGGAAGGTTTGCAAGTGGACTGCAGGCAGTCTTATGAGACACTGTGTTCTGTATGCTAGTGACGTGTTTTCCTACATCAGTCTAGGATAACTTTTTTTTCCTCTTTCTCCTTTATGATTCTACTTCTCTTTTACCCTCTCTAAAAGCACGTCTACATTGTTAGTCACTGTGTTAACTGCCGAGGGAGACCAAATGAGTGGTTCAGGCTGGATATCTGACTCTTAGATAGCTCAAGATGAATCATATTTGTTCTATGGTATCATTTAATTTATCCCCAGTAAGTGAGAAATGGAAAATGAGTGGAGCTGTGCGAGTCATGAATCCTTCAGCTTCAATGGTTTGGGTGCTTTCAGCTTTCATTTTCCTGTTCCAGTATCTGTAGCATTCATTCCCTGACAATTCAAAACAGCATCAGGGAGGCCTTTAAGAATTAAGATGTGAAAGCAAATGAAAGCAGGCAGTGTATGATGGTGAAAATGGATGAGGAGTAAGGACCTCTGTAAGGACCCTGAGTAGCCCAGGTGGTGCCCCAGGGTACCCGAGCTCAGCCAGGCACGGTCAGCTCTGCTGCTGTGGCCTGCTTGGAGTTTGCAAGCTCAGAAGATCAGACACAGGTATTTTCTTTCACACACAAATAAAGAAAAAAAGTACCTTCAGTTTTGTAGGTGACCTAAAGGGATTTTGAGGGGAGTAACTAATTTATACCCTTGCAGATACTGGAGACACACAGAGTTCTGCTTCATAGTGTTAATAGAGAAGTGAAAGATGAGAAGGGTAGGAAGTGGGGACAAAAGCAAGTGGATAACAAGTTAAATATAAATACTTTGACTTAGTGGCATTCCTTTTCTCTGTCACTGTAACTCCCTTGTTTTTTAAGTGTAGTATTTTTATTCAGGATTATGCCGTGTAAGAGCTACAATGCTGCCTTATGTTGGGAAAAAAGAGTACAGGGAGGAGCAAATCAATTTATAAGAATAAGTGCTAACAGCATAATACCTCTACTTTCATGAAGTTGAATCTACGAGACTGTACAGTGATTTTTTCCTTGAAAACCGAAGACTTTATTTCTGTATTTATGGTAAAAATCCTATTGGAAGCAATCCCAAGCATTTTGTGAGACTCATCAATACATTTTTAAAAGTCCTTCTCTAACAGTGCAACAATTTGATTTTTGTTAAAGTGTAGCATGCTGTGGCTAAAACCTACTGATGTGAAAACACCACTGAGGTTTTTTCTGCAAAGGCGTTTATGTGCAAATCACAAGTGGTGAAGCACAGCAGCAGATTAGCTGTGAAATTTGATCTTACTCATTTCCTGTAGGTATGTAGAATTCGAATTTCCAAACACAGGAAATTTAGCAGTTGGCTGGTCCAGAATGCAAGTTCATGAACATTCTGGTTATTTAAATGTTTCGAATGGTGGTTTCAAAGGCAGAGCTGCTGAATGATCTTCTCAGAGTGCACCTCAGCAGGACCTCATTAGCCAGCCTGTACTTAAACTGATTCCACTCTCTGAATGGGAGGACAGCATTATTCTAATTGACCTTTGGCACATAAAATCCAAGCAGGTTTTTTGACCACCTAATAAACATTGGAAAGAGATCAAGGCTTTGTTTTCAATGTGTGTGTACTTTACTAGATACTTCAGCTTTCTGGTACATCTGATATTTTTAAGGTAGCCTAAATAGCGAATAAAGAGCTCTGTTGAGCTTTTTATAGGCTTTTATCACCTGCTAGATGTTCGTTCTTCATGATAAAAGTCAATCATATTACTGTAAGAGAAGTTCCAGCACTTCTCAGCTCCTCTCTTCCACCTCTAATGCCCTTGTCAGCAGTGAATCTGGTGTCTGTAATGGGTCTGACTGTTCCAGCAAGACCTGGTTAAACAATTGTTTTCAAAGTCTAATGCCAGCTGCAGCACCACAATATGTGAAATCCTGCCTGGTACATATTTCACTGATACTCTGTATTTTTTTAATGAAAATATACTGTAAAGGAATGTTTTCTTTCAAGAAGAGCATCTTCCAAAATAATTTTTGAAGGAATATATGACATTGGAATAAATGGGCAAGTGTTACCAAATACAAATACCATTTGCACACAAACTTAAATTTCTTTTCAAATAAAGCTTGTAACATTTTTAATTAGTTAAAGCAAGGAAGCCATATTTACTCTTTCCTTCTTGAGGTTTTTAAATGCAACAGCTGGAAATGAAATTTGATACTTCCTCTCTTAGGCATACCAGTGCTGGAAACAAACAAACAAAAACTCCTTGTTGAGAAACAGGCTCAAAAAGTCCTAAAACATCTGTCTCTCACACAAGCTTTTTCTAAGAGAATGACAGTTCATATTTCTTGGAGAAAGGACCTGTCAAAAAGCCTGTCTTTAAAATGCAGAAAGTCATTTGCAGCAAAGAACATTTTGTATTGTATCTAGTTTGGAATGTAAACATTAACATACCAGTCACAAAGGATTGAACCTGTTTATGAAGGTTGGGGCAAAAATTGATTTCTGAATGCACTGAATGAAATGAAATGAAAGCACTGAAACTTCTGGAGGATGGAGGAAGGCATCTTGAGGCCTTGAGTGATGAAAACTTTTAACCACAGTGCTTACAAGCAAGACAAGCTTACAAACTATACAAAAAAGGGTAGAGTATCATGAATTTTACATGTCCTGTTTTGCCATAGGAAATCTTTCAGAGAAGTGGGACTTTAGTTGGCCAGGTCAGCAGTGTTGCAGATGCAGGAAGACATCAGAGCACCCCTTTATCCTAGAAGAGCTTGGCTGTGAAAAGGTCTTAGTTATGGAAAAGGTGTGAGTGATGTACCGTACCCATCATTATAGAAACGTGACATAGTTTAGGGCATGATCTAGGAAAAGTAGAGAAAGTTTATTGTTACTGAAAGCTGAGAGAATTTGAGAGAAAACTGAGAATTATCATGTTGGATAATCAAGGATCTGCTCTGTGGACACTGACTGCTATATCTTCCATTTTTGAGGGACTTATATCTGCAGAAAAAAACAATTTGAAAATGAAATTATACTTTATTTGAAGAATCACGTTAAGTAGAATGACTAATATCATCCCATCAAGCAAACTGGTGTCCTGTCTTTTGTGGACCGCCAAAAGGGGTTTGGAAATTTCAACACGTACCTTGTGTTCTTCAGAATAATTTTCTCATTATTTTGTCCTGCTCATCAGCAATACACATTTTCCTCTGTAAGTGAAGCAGCTATTTAGCCATCAACAGAGTGCTTTGGGGAGAGGGAGGGACAAGCAACCCAACTGCAATAACATTTGCCTTACCTAAAGGAGTGGTGTAAAGAACATCCCTAGAGTGCAAGAAGAATGTTAATGTCAGACAATTAAGGCTTCAAAAGCAGTGAAATGCCAGTTAATATGACATTATTAACTATTAAATAGTGTTAAATGTCCCTTGTGCACAGGTATGTCCTGATATTCCTTAATGGTATGATTGCTTACAGCTTATCACTTCATGTTGTATAACATCACGTATTTTTCTTCTGTGGCATCAGACCTGTCTCTGTTAATAAACATGGGCAATAACAGAAGAAATATTAGCAATAAAAAGGAGAAAATTTTCTATCAGCCTTCCCATATGTGTAGAATTGAAAGTAAGACTTGAAATATTTTTATTCTCATTTTAAATTCGTTCAAATATCAACTAGAAAAAAAAAAAAAAACCCAAACAAACAAATGAGGGGTGGGGAATCTCCGTGATCAGCACACCTGAAAACACCTATTTTCTCCTCAAATTGCAGTTTCTTATTTTCCTAAATCTCAAAGATTTAAGAAAATATTTTTCAGTAATAACAATAAATGTGAATCTACCATAGCATCTCTGTGCTGTAGAATTCAGAGTTTGTTTTGCATCATAAGCCACTTCACCACTTAGGAATATCAGTACCTATAAACTTCAGGCAAGTAGGTGAAAATTATCAAAATATATGAGTAAATGCAAATTAGAATTTTCAGAGATATTTGTGCAGAAAAGTGCAAGTTCAGTTTTCATACAGGAAATAATGTTTTAGACTTTGTTATTTCTTGCAAGCATTTTCTGTTAGTTTTAACAACTCCAGCTTTTCTCTTGCAGTTTTATCTTGCACTGCCAAAGTTATTTAGGCCTAGATCTCAAAAAAATATGTAGATGTCCACTTCCTATTTTAGTGGCTGACTTGAAAATCATAATAAATACCTTTGTCTTTTCAAATAGCCCTTAGAGCATATTTCTTACTCGTTACCTGTGCCATTGAATGGTATGATTGATAGTGTTAATAAAATAGCTCCTTTTCTTGTATTGTAATGTTCTTATTTCTCCTAAATAATTGTGTTGAATCCTCTTTTTCTGTGTCCTGTGGCAGAATATTTCATTACCATTAAAAGCTTTCTTGTTCTGATACTGAAATACTCTTAAATACACAGGCTTCTATAGGCACTGTGAAGAAATGAGAGGCTTTTCAGAACAGCCACGAGTTTATTTCAGTTGGTTTCTCTAAAGAGACATCAAATTTCCTTCATTTCCAGTGGTGGTACAGTCGTGGGTGCTCTGTGGCTCCTGGTGAGGCAGTGAGGGGTCTGTGTCTAGATCTGCTCCTATCTTTATATGTGATGTAGACAAATTAGAAATCAGTTGCAGGGAAAAACATCCAAGAGATGTAAAACCAGAGGAATTCTTTCCCTCCGTTTGTTTAGCTCAACATTAACAGGAAAAAAAGAAAAAAAGAAAGAAGAAAAAGAACAGGAAAAGGAAAAGGGGGAAGGAGAAAGAAAGTGATTTAATTTGCAGCATAAACTTTTTTTCACGTAGTTACGGTATTTCATTGTTGAAAGGAAAGAGGAGTCCTCTAGCCAAGGACTGGAAACAGAAGTCAGAGACATTCAGATTGTAATTAAGGCATACATTTTTAAGAGTAAGGCCAACAAAATCACCAAAGAAAGAGGGGAGGGTCTCCAGCTTTTCTCATCTTCAAGCCTGTAGACATTTCTGGAAACAGCTGTAGCAACATGAATGAATAGGCTTCGTACAGGGGTCACTGTGCTGGTAGAAATAGCATATCCTGCAACATCTGGGAGGTCAGACTAAAGGATCTAAAGGGTTTTTTCTGACCTTGAACATCAAGCATTAGCATCTGTAATCTTAAAATATAGCTGCATACTTTTGCTTATGTTTGGAGTGGTTTTTGATCTTTCCAAATCTGCAGCCATCAGATGACAGATCTGATTTCTCTGTGTTATGCTTTTAAATTCCCCACATTCATGATACAGAAATTCAGAAAATGTAATTTGCCTTAAAACAGAAAAGAAGTAATCTTAAGACTGTCTCATGCTCAGTTCCATGTTTAGAAACATAAATATTGCTCAGTGACATTTTTCTAACCCAATCATTGTTTCAGTAGCCTTTGGCAGCCTGGCTAGTTTGAATCTGAAACTCAGAATAAATTATTTATAATATCCAGCATTTTTCTTGTTTGTGGTGTAGTAGTTGGCTGCTATTCCAAAATGCATCCTTTTTCCCTTTGGGGTATTCTATTTTTGGCACAGATTATTACAGGGACTAATAAGAACAACAACAATAATAATAATAATAATAATAATAATGATGATGAGGAGGAGGAGGAGGACGATGGAAGTAGAAATAATATTGAGTACTGAAAGTAGTAATAGTAATGATCTTTTTTGGTCCTTGTTAGGGCAACAGATAACCATTATGCTTTCAGAACAGAAGCAAAACAGGACACATAGCATAAATTAGTATAGCATGAAAGGAAAGAATTTATAGCATGAGAAACATATTTTCAATGAGAAATTAATTTTGTACTTGAGTTCATCCTGCAGATCAGTATCACAAGATGCAGGCTGGATTCGTTTTGGTTGAAGATAAACCAGAAAGGGGCCGGCTCTGAGAGGCCCACCATGACTCCATGGGATTAGAGTAGTCGATACTTTTTAGGAGTTGCTATAGTGCTGGCAGCATCCTCAGAAGTTAGCTTTCCTCTTGGTTTTCCCTGATGTATGGCATTCCTTTGTTGTTGAAATATCTCCAACCAAAAAAAGTTGATATCTTCATATACTGACTATTCCCTTTCTGAATAAGGGCATCTGCCAGCTCGTCTTTCACAACTGGTGAATTAGTACATCTTTTATGTGTTCCTTAAGAACAAAACCCAGATCCCCTTTTCATGGTGCCTTTGGTCTTCTACTGATTAAAAGATGCCTCCAGACTGCAGTACAGGACAGACTGCTCTTCTCAATTTTCTTTGAAATGTCTCTCCTCCATTTGTTTAATTAAAGCACCAAAAATCAGATGCCTTTGTGGAATACCTCTGAATTCACCTCAGGAATAAGATCATAGCTTCAACTGAAGTCAGTCTCTAAGCAGCCAGCCATGGATGCTCTGCTCCAAGCTTCAACCAACATCACACATTCATAACTTTTTGAAATGTTATGGTTTCTTTCTTTTTGCTGGGACAAACATGATCTTCACTTCCCTCACTGTCTCAGATAAACAAGAGAGTTCCTCAGCTCTAGATGTTCCCCCTCAGGAGTTTGCTATTTTGATGTGAAACTAGTTCTGAATCTGAGTTAAACTGACATGCTGACACCATTGCAGCTTGTTATTTGTGCAAAAGAAATCTCATCGTTAGCAGGGGGTCTAAATATTTTTTTCTTTATAATGTTCTTTGCCTGCAAGCAAAAATATTTTTTCCCCTCAGTATTACAGAGTCTGAAAGTCCTTAGGGTGGTTGGCTTGTGCTATACTGATACAGACACGTATAGATATTTCCTTTTTTATGAGGTATTTCTTTAGATCTGACATCTCTTGCAAGAAAGAGATATAAAGACATAGATGCATTAGGTTCATGCAGATATATACAGACCCAAAACTTGCTTTTTTGGGACACCAAGAGCCTTGGTCCTGTGGAGTTCTCTTCCTCTGAGAACTCAGCGTGGCTGGCAGGGCCAGTAGGACCTGCTGTCTCTTAATACTGATCCCCAAGCTGCATTATTTTTTCAGTTGTCCATGCAGTTTCTGAGAACTTCACATAGAGTAAGTCCAACACAATCTTTAAGTTCTTCTATCATGTAAACTAACTTGCAATTTTGGGCATCACTTGGCAGCTTAAGGAGCCTTCAGAAGCAACCTCAACATCTAAATCGAACCCTTAGCACATTTTAGTCTGAAAGGACTCCAGAAACAAAAAGCCTCATTCTTAATGTGCAGAGGATGATATGGTTTATTTATGGCATGAAATATGCATTGTAAAGTCATTGTTTCATCCTGTGCCATCATCCTTTGCCTGTCTTCCTAAAGCACGAGAGACACTTGCAGAGTCCCTAAATGTCCCATCTGTTTTTTCTGTTCTGACACCTTATACCCCAAAATCTGAATGCACACCTACTCTGGCATTAGCATCATTTGAGCTTATTAATACAGGATGAGTAAACAACCTAAATTGCACACTAGTGTTGTTCTGCATATGAGGCCCAAGTTCACCAGTATTTGTCCCAGAGGCCTCACACTAGTGTTTCAAAATGGATAAAGGTAAAATAATTCAAGCCAAGTACTGAAGTTATTCTGTTTCCTTTCAGTCTTCAAGTGTGTAGAAGAGAATGAACAGAAGTGTGTAGAATGAGATGAACAGAAATTTTCTTTACTATAGCTGCACAAGCATCCAAGAATCCGGCCTTTTATTGTTTTAATTTCCTTTTTTATTGCAGTCTTAGAGAAACAGAAAATTTTTACTAGCTTCCTGATTTAATACCATAAATCTCTCCATTATCTCTGCATGCTAGTTTATTACTGTCAAGCATGTTAAAAATAGAAAAAGGTAAATTGACCGCTGGCATTTCTTATATGGTGTAAAATTTACTTACAGTGTATTAAATGAAGGAAATGGCACGGGGAAAGTACAGATCTAATATTTTATGGGGTATGCATCAAAATCTCAACAGAGAAAGGCAGGTGAAATTACAGGGACGTCCTGCTTGATAATGTTCATATTTGAGGCTCTTTTATTGGTTTTGTACCATATGCAGACTGATACTGACCTTAACATGCACAGATAAAGCTGGAAATGTGTAACTATTTATGCACACCTCAATGGCTTGCCAAATTCTTTATTGTCCTGTGATTTTAGCCCTCTAGTTTTCTCTTTTAATTAAGTAACAACTGTGAAAATGTAATAAATTCTGTGCAAAACAACTAAGCATACTCCTGATCTACAGACTGTATTGATTTCAGTCCAGCAGATCATAGCCATGGGGACAACGTGCCTGAAGGGTAACAAAGCGAACCTACAGCTCTGTCATCTCATTTGTGTCCCCTGATGTGACACCTTTCCGCTTCTGGGGACGCAGAGCGAGCGGTTTGAGCCCAGCTGTAGTGGTGTGTTGTGTTTTTGGCTCAGCAGAGTGGGGTGTTAGAGAAAGGCAGCAGCAGCCTCTTCCCCAGAGGTTGAGGGCATGGTGTCTCTGCAGGCAGAGCATGATCCTGCTGGAGTGCCCACCATCTGCCTGCCTGCAGCTCCTGGGAGCGGCAGCATCTCATTTCGCTCTTGAAACATATTATGTAAGCACACATATTTTTCACAATCTAATTTTACACAATGCCCAGTGTCTCTTTTGGTCATTTGCATTTTCCAGCAGTGCTAATTAAATCAGCACGAGGGGACTCAGCTAACCAACTGAGACTGTCCCAGAATATAACAGCCTCCTCATGCACCGAGCAGCTGCTTCAGTGCTCCAAGACCAAGTGCTGTCTTTCATGCTAAAGTACCATTCTACACAAAAGGTACCTTTGATGGCATAAAGACATTGCTCTATTGGCTATACATACAGTAATTTTGAAGTGTTTATCGAGTGGCATTACAAGGACTTCAATTTTTTTTTGGTTTTAAAAATCTGTCCCATTTTTGTACGTTTTTAAGAACAGGCTAATTTGAAGCTATATTGTGTTTCCATGCTGGGGATCTACTATTTTTGTCTGACACAGACATGGGCTCATGCAGTCTGGCTGTGCCTAGAAGTGAAGAACGGTGTTGCACTGCTTAGAAAACTCTGTCAGCTGTAAGTACATGGCAATTGTTTGCTTTGTCATCTACAAATCTCTATGTTGTATTTTGTGGTTATTTATTTGCTTTCATTTCATCCTTCTAGCTTCTCTCTGAGACAAGTAGGAAGATTTTCCTTTCTATGTGGGTAAAAAAGAGCGACTGTAGGAATTGTATCCTCAGTGGGAGTGATTCAGAGGCAGAATTAGAGTGTCTGCCCTGCCACATTGCAGCAGCCAGAACACCCAGACTCCGATGGTTCTTTTTTGCCTTGACAACATTTTTATCAGAGACAGACCACCAAACATAACGAGCCAGAGTGTGATCCAGAGCAACAGTTCTCTGATGTGAAATTTTCTGGTACCTGGAGCTGAGTGCTTTTGTGACAAATATTGTTATATTTAATTAACACCTAAGTAGGCTGGTAATTTCCTTTCAGTGGAATTAACAGTATGATCTTCTTGTACAGCTCTAAATACTACGTCTACTGCTAGTATAGTTATTTCTTGTTTGATTTGTTTTTAAGCCTAATAATGATCTGTTCCACTGGTAGAGCAGAATTCATTCCAGGCGACCTCAGGCACTCCACAGTCATCACTCTCTTCTGTCTTGAGTGAAATGCAGGTTTCCTAGTGTGCAGCACATATCACACTTCAGTGTTACCCAGTGCATCCAGTGCTCCAGTGGCCTCAGCACGCCGAGGCACTCCCTGCCCTTGGCTTGGAGACAGAAGTGCTGCTCGCTCCCTTTCCAGCAGGACTCGATTTGGTTTTGTGTGCTGAGACGTTTTCTGGCAGTCCTGGTTGACCTGAGTGATAACTGCAAGGTGGTGCCACTGCAGGCTGAGAGGAGCATCCCACACAAATGAGACAGAGAGGGCTGTGACACTTAACTGCTGCTGAGAATCGTGTTGTTCATGAAACTGGAGCATACCTTCCCACCCTCAGGCTTATTTGCATGTTTTGTGTTGCCTTAATTTCCCATTGCTGAAAAACAGCTGTAAAGCATCTCCCTTTTTAATTTTTCTCAGCGTTTTACTCTTTTTGACTTGATATGAATACCATGACACTTGATTCTGGAAAACAGCATTTTCAGGGACGGAAACACATTTGATAACATATATGCAATTCAGTTTCAGACATCATCAAGAATTTTGTGAACTCTGATATATTCAGATTATCTATTGCAAAACTGAGTTTGAAATTGACAAGTTTCTTGAGTACAAAATCTGAAAAATACTGTTGTGCTATTTATCAGAAAGCAAGGAAGTAATGTATTATGGTAGAGATTTTTCATGGTACATTATGAGTTCAGACTGAGATGCTACAAAGACTTAAAAAAACTGGGCTGCCATGATTCAGATACCAAGCTAAATCATATTTTTAAACTATTATTAGAACTCATACAATGGTAACCTCTGTGAGCTTGCTTCCCTCATAAATTGTGTATTACTGGGATTCTTTTACCCAGATTAATTTTTCTTTTTGCAAAGTGTCAGCACATAATTCACAGCCTATTAATATGGCAATATTATTTCCAGAAGTAAGGAAAATAAGTCTCTATCTCAAGCAATTAAAATTGTGCAGCTATGATTTAAGTAAAATACCTTTCAAATAATTCAAGTCTGGTAAAATTATGCCACTATTCCAATTCAGGCTTTCATATTTTATTTAAATACATGTCAGACCTCAGAGTTCCATCAGAGTTGTCTTCCACAAAGAAGATAAAATGAAAAGAGTATTAGAGAAGAAGAATATTTGCGTCCCTAGCAGATGAACAGTTGTACTGATGTATTAATAGAAAAAGAGTATTAAACAGAACAGTAACTTTGCCATTAAAGGTGAGGAGCAATTTCTGTCTACTTTTGTGAGGAGCTGGCTTTACCCATTGCAAAGCAAGGACAGGAGGATGTTTGTCCATTGGAAGACAAATTTGAACATAAAAGTTCTGCTTTTGCTTGAATAATAAAACTGGTAACAGCCCAGTTTAACTCACCCTTAAAGCACTGGGAATTACACTGACACAGTGAGGCCTCATTTGTACCCAGCCAGAACGAACGAGGCTCCCGTTATCACCATTATTGTGTGTCACAGATTAATGCTGCATTTTTCAGAGAAGTCAGTTTGTCTCTTTTTTCCTAATAAACGTGTCAGCAAGCAGCACATCGGGGTTTTTTTTTGTTTTCCAAGTATACGCATGAAAAAGTATTTTGCTACAGTTTGATTAAAAATAAAATTTTTACATCGTTATGACTTTTTTTTTTCCTCATTAGCTAAATTTGTCTGTTGAACATTTGTGACTAATGTAGGTTTTCCCAGAATACAAAACATCTTCCTGGAAATATATCCAACTCCAATAACAATATAAATGTTTTTCTGGAGCTAAAAACAGCCTTAGTAGTCTGTTCAAGTGTTTTTACTATGTTACATTCAGTCTTTGGTTAAACTTATTCTGTGAGTTTTCATCTTTATGTGCCATCAGTTTTCAAAGAAGTTTTGTCTTTAGAGGAATACCAAAAGATGTATTATTTCCCTTTTCCAACTGACTTCTTGAAATCACTTTCCAGAACTTTCCTTGGGAGTTCTATCTGAGATTTTGGTTTATAACAAATATTGGTGTTAGCAAGTTTCATACTTTGTTGTGACACCCTTTGACCAAATAAAAAGAGACTTCTGTGAGTGGGAGCATCTGAATGCCAGGTAGTATTTGACTGCTTGTAGTGACTTCTGTAAATATGTACAAATTTCAAGAGAAAACTGTCTGTGCAAATACTGCTGGCTTCTGTATGACTGCACAGGATGAGTGTGGATTTTGACATTCTCATTTTATAAATAAATGTATAATCTCTTACAATTTCATGTTTGTCAAAAACATCTGTAAAGATAATCATTTGCCTTGCAGCAAGTCTTGTAGGAACAATATCAGTCTTTTAAACATCTCAGTAGCACTCATTAATGTTTGTGTGTAAATTATCAATCAAATTCATTGATAAACTGGAGGCATCTACAAACAGCTGGTTCATAATTAGCTTTAGTGAATTTACAAAACTAGAGTAAAAGATAGTTCATTTCCAGGCTTTGTAGAGAACAGCAGCATCACTTTATTTATGCACCTATTAACTGGAACACCAAATAAAAGATGAGTATTCTGAAGGCAAAGTGCCCCAAACTGCCCTCCCTGTTACAGGAATGACAGCTGGACTTTTTTATCCCAGCCAGTTAAATCGTGGCATTTCCCAGAAACTTCAGTCTAGAACTGGGCTGAGCAGTAACTTATTGCGAGAACAAACCAAAATACCTCTAAATAGCAAAGGTACTAAATGGTTTTACTGGGTAAATGCCCACTTTTTGAAGTTAATTTGGAGTAACTTCGAGATTAGAATGTCCATGTTGCATGCTGCCAGCAGGCTTTGGAAGGTGCTGCAGCTGGCTTTGCAATGGAAGACTCTTTCTGCAGCTGTCACAGACTGAAATATTATAGTTTATGACTTTAACATTTTCATGAAGGACTTTCAAAACTGTGTTGCAAAAACTGCAGAGAAGACCACCACACCCTAATGGGGCTCTGAGAGGCCCTGGACAGCTCTGATGCCTTAAGAGGCCACCTATAAACAGAGCCCAGACAGGAGTAAGGGAATAAAGGTGGGTATTTATTTGAAGGGCCTTCAAGGCACACCCCGGGAGCCAGAGGCTGTTGCCAAGCTGGGCCCCAAGATGGACAACAGGTCACGAGTTCTTTACACCTTTATAGGTTTGGTTCATTTGCATAGCCAGGGTTAACTCTCCAATTAAAGCTTCAGTTTAATGATGTAATGCCCCTCAGCTTGCCCCCCTTTCAGAGGCTTTTAGTTTACACTTTTGGGCCTAGGACAGTCTAGGTGTCCTTGAAGAGCAGGCCCAGAGAGGCTTTGTTATGACCACTCAGCACGAGAGAACAGAAATTAACAGGCTACAAGAAACCTCAGAGCTACACACTAAGCAGTACAGGATTTTGAAAAACATAAAAGTGAAAATCTAAGGCATCAGCTCGCTGATGAAGATAAAATAAAGTGACTCCGGTCTGGGCTGGGGGAGAAGAATCCATTCACAAAGCACAAGTTTAACGCCTCAGGAGTGGAGATCATGGCCCCAGGGCTATCAGCTGCCAGGCACAGACAGACCCTCACACCGAAGGCTGGGGGAGAGAGGCTTTGGGTGTGAGCTGGAAAAGCCTCTGGTGAGAGTTGCAGCGAATGTCCATCCTCCCCTGAGCAGAGGAGCCCAGCTGAGGGCCCTTCACCCGGGGAAAAAGCCACATCCACGTGAAGGACAGAGGGGGTGACATGGCCCATCACAGGGTCCCCCAAAAGGGGTCCTGAAACCCTGCACCAGAGCACCAGAGATGATGCAGCAGACCCTCAGTGTGGCAAGGGACAGTGCCCCACTGGCCCCTGCAAGGGAGGCACGTGGGCCTTCCCACCTGCCCAAAGCCTAAATTAATCCATGGGATTCTGTACTCTTGAGAGTGTGGCGACGTGGTGTGGCCATGGCCGGGGTGGCAACGGGGGACCCTCACCAAGACCAGATGGAGGGGAGCAACAAGACATTGTTGGGACCCTCAGAGGGGTGGTATGCTTCCACCTAACCCCTGTCACCTCTCCCTGTCCCCCCACACCCCACGCACATTTTTCTCTACTTCTTTCCTTCCTTCTTTCTTTCCTTCTTTCTTTCTTCTCACTTTCTTTCTCTTTGCCTCTTTAAATATTAAATAAAATACATCAATGTTTTGGCACCAACGTCCAACCTCGTTTGGTTTTGATCTCGTTTCTGGGTATATTTGGAACCTTCCGTTTTTTTCCAGTGTATACACAGAGACTTAATTTTCTTTGCTCTTCTGGGTGTAAACGGGATCGTAACAGTAGCCATGAGGAGTGCAGCTCTATATTGTAATAAGAGCCAAAGTTCAGCAATCTGAAGTAAAGTACAAAATGCAGATGTGTTTAGCTCAGTGGATTCTCCTGCTGACACAGCCTCTCTGTATCATTACAAACCACATTTTTGCTTCCAGCACAGTGCACACTTGTGTCTTCACATTTCAAACAGAGGCTTGAGGCTAGCCACAAAAACTAAGAAAATAAATCCAGGGCATGATATGCTTTCACAGTGTTCCTAGAATCTTCCCCCGTGGTGCTGGTGTCATTTGTGGCTGCTCCAGGGTATCCTGTTTATCTGGTCCTCAGACTGCCACAGAAGGTACAGCAAAGGCAGGTGTGACACAGTGGTGAATTGAGCCCAGGGTGTCCTTAGGCAGTGAGGACTCCTCTATCCCCAGAAACAAAATGGAAACTTTCTGCACTGTGAAGATCAAAGAGTGCTCAAATCTCAGCTCGTCCCTTGGTCTGAGGAGAGCAGGTGGAATATATCATCTGCAGAGATTGGGGAACTACATATTTGTAAAGAGACTCATCCAAACATGAATTCTCATAATGGAGAAAATAATTCATTGGCTAGAATTTATTGCAGGTTTTTTTAATGCAGTCTGTATGTAGTGCCATCCCCATGCAATTTAACCTGTAAGTCCTACAATCCTGTATTTTAAAATTAAAGGAGGAAATTTAAAATAAATAATTTTAAATAATTAAAAAATTTAAATAATTTAAAATAAAGGAGGAAAAAATCAAAGGATAAAGCTAAGAATGCAAGTCTAAGTGTTACAAATATGATACATGTGTATGATATATAATAAAAGAGATCGATAAGCAAAAAGGTTCGTAATATAATAAATATCCAAAGAGAAAGACTACAAAATAGCAGGCTGTGAAAGAGAAAGCCATTTCCCATCAACAAATTAGATCTTAAAATATTTTTCATTATATACGGTACATAGAAAAACACCAGGATCTAATTTTTTCCAAAGCCTTTAGTTTTGAAATTTGTTTAGATCTCCATTAAAGAATCATGGAATAGAATTAACTGGAGTAGCCCCAAATATGAGAGAAATTAATCTTCTCCTTGAGGAGTCTAATTTTCTTGCATACATACCTCTTGGTTTTCCATCCCACTTTATCATGCCACACATTCCACAATCATGCTCATAGATCATAGCTCACCCCTAATGGTTTGAGGCTTTGCAGATAAGTCAGACTTGGCTGAAGGTAGTGATGAAAGGCAGGCAGAAGTGCAAAAATGATGCACAGTTTAATCTAGGGATAGAAGGGCTTTAAAAATAAAAGGTGTGATCTTCAGCTGATGCCTGGGAGTGTAATACATGCCTCTTATAATTTACTAAAGTTTTGTTTTACTGTTGTGGTGATTACATATTTTACATGGAAACCTGAAGGAACATCCCTTGTTGAATATGCCCATTATACCATGACAGTGAAATGCCAACACTCATCTTTATACTACTCTGACAGATGGGTTTGTTGAGAATAATTTCCCTTAAATAATAGGCTTATCTATAGGCTGTATTTTAATAATGAATCCTTATAAAATCCAACCAAGAGTTTTCATATTACTTGGAATTTTCATATTCTCTCTTAAATGTGATTTTTCTGGTTAACTGTTGCCAGTTAAAGAAACTATTAAAGTAAATCATCTTATGCTGGTTCATAAGTTTTAAATGCCTGAGATCTTAATTAATCAAGTACTAAAATTAGACATATTTCATTTGTTTAAAAAGTACCATTTGTACTACAAACAGAAGGAATTCTTATGAGTAGTGGTAATCATAATTTTTTTCTTTAATGAAGGCTTTCTTAAGGATATTTTTCTGATGTTGTTACAATAAAATGTCACTGAACTTGCAGGAAAGGAAAAAAGAATTGTGGTGCTCTTCTTCTGAGAGCATCATCTGGGAGAAAAACCTGGGATACAGCAGGAAATTTTGGTTTATGTTTAAAATCTTTTAGGGTATGAAACAGAGGAACTGTTTGGGAGCCATGGCTGACAGGGGCTTTCTCAAAGCTGGGTGGTGCCTGTTCCTCACTGCTGCTCAAACTTGCATTGCTGATTTTTGTGCATCAGCCTAAAGTTGTGTGGGTCTGGAGAACAGGAGAGGGAGAGGTCACCTCACATTAGGTTGTACACAACAGAATGAAAAATAATAGAGATGTTTAAAGAAAAGTGGTCATGGTGTCGCTAAAAGGATTGGAATGACTAAGAGGGGTTCCATAGGGTAATTTCAGATATTCTGGATTCTTACTGGACCATTTAAAAACACATTCAGAAATGTGCAATTGGACCATGTACACAGCTTTTTACCTGTGGTGACTATGATTTTTTTGATATATCCCTGAAAGAGTCACAAAAAAAAAATATTCTTGCACTCACCTTCCTGGGTTAAAGATTTTTTATCTTAATGGTAGAGAAAAGAACTAATAAATCAGATATTCCTGATATAGCTGATTTAAAGAATTTAGGTCATCATTTAGGCTACTTATAGAAAGGTCAATTAGATTATCTGTGAATGATGGAGGATAAATTAATCTAGCAGGCACCAAATTGCATCTATTCTACTGAAGAGGTGCAGAAGAAACTTGAGCTGTTGTCAGATGTCCACGGACCCACCCCGTGGTGTGGATATAAAGTTCCAAATACCACCTGAATAAATACTTTGGAAGACATTTTCCAGTAGAGTAGGCCTGCTGAAGCTGGTGAAGGCCAGGTCATTCAAAGCATTTGATCTTGCCAGATGTATGGCTTGTGTTTACAGTCAGAAATGGAAGCTTGTTGAAAACAAAGGGAGAGCCAATCTGGTTCAAGCAGGAACCAGAGGAGAGGGGGTGGTTGATACTGAAAGTTTATGAGCTTGTCTGCTTTCAGAGTAACGATACTAAGATATTTCCTTTAGTTTCCCCCGATGCAGATCATGTTCAGATGCAAATATAGATCTAAAAGTCTTTTTTGCTCATAGGTATTTCTAACCAGGAGTATTTATAGAAGCCAGGGAAGCTGAAATCTTTTAAATTTTAATCCAGCAAATAAAATACCTAAGGCAAGTTATTCTCAGATGAGATGCAATTGATTTTACTGTAAAAAAACCCAAATAATTTACCACACCACATTTTGGGAAGTCAGTTCAATGAAAGATTATGATACAAGATGAGAAAATTCTAATGGGTGAATATTCAGAAGTGTTTGTTGAAAATTTACACCAATAAAAATGTGTTAAGGGTAAAGCAAATTATTTAGAGCTACCATTGCAGGAACAACTAGAGGGATGTTCGTGTTTACAAGTAGCTCTCCATGGAAAATATAATGCAAGTGTAGACTCCAGCTGGAGCATTGGTGAGTTACCAAATAGGAAGTTACAATATAACTGTTACAGTATTTAGGATTAGAGAAAATGATAAACCTTTATCCCTGCCATTTTCTTGGAAATGGCAATTATCTTCAGGTTTGAATCTTCTAATGAGCTACAAACTATTCAGTAGTCTTCTGTCAGAGTGTTCTTTATTGTAATTCTTTTCTGATTGGACTTTGCTACTAGATTTTATAAAGACAAGCAAACATGAGAGAAATGCAGTAGAACACTGTAAAAAGATATACTTTGCTCATTAAATTGATAAGTATAACATGCAAACAGAGCAGTTTTCAGTTCATCCAAGTGTGTCTTATTTTATAATGTCTGGAATCAACTTCAGTCATGGTTATGAGTTTGCCATCATGATTGGTAGCTGTACCTAAACCACACATACATTATGCAAGAGATCATTACTGGAAGTATTTAATTCACATCCTATGTTTCTCAGCTAGCAAAGCAAAGGGATTCATTGGAGTGAAATGAAACTGAAACAGAGCACAGGCATCAAGCCAGAAAAAAAAACCCCAAAAAACCCCATAAAAGCCCAGCATGGCTGCAAGCCAGTGGATGCTCCATCACGCCGTTGTCAGCCTCCTCCTGTGGCAGTGACCAAAGACCCTTTAAATTGTGGTCCCTGGGGTGGGTTCCCAAAGTTTGAGGTGTGTAACAGCTCTGACACACAGCAGTGCTTCCTGCTGCTGTCCCAGGCAGCGAGCAGGACGTGGCCTGGGGCAGCTCCTGCCCTCCAGCTCCAGCTGTGAGCCCCAGGATTTGAGGAAGGGCACGATGGGCCCCACTGGTCCCTGAGCATCGGCCCAGCTCCGCCACTCTGGGAATGGGAGAAGAGAAGGGGGTTAGGTTCATGGCAGCAATTTTCCAACATCTCAGTATTTTCAGTGTTCTACAAAAAGAGAGAAAAAAGGGAAGTTGAATGATACAGAAAGCAAGTCAGTCACTTGGCTAACTGGGCTGGATAGAACCATTAAAAAGCAGTTACTGGCTGTAAAAATGCTTTCTCCCTGGTTTTTTTTTCTATGAACTCACTGTCAATTTCACTATTCTTCTTTCCCTCCAAAGTAAACCAAATTATAACATTTTCCGTCTCTTATTTTCAGCCTTTTGGAGGACATAGTCCTATTATTATTACGCATGTTATTCTTGATTTATATAGTCTATAACACAAACTGTAATTCACTGCTGCTGAATCAAGGCTGGTTTACATATTTGCAATTCACTATAGTTTTCTTCCAAAAAGTCTTATGGACCCATAACTGCACACTCAAGATGTTGTGATTGTACTTCAAAAGGTTCAGGCTGCTCCAAAGCTCAGGTACTATAAATACCACTAAAGCACATCTGGAGTCAATATGCTTTAAAAAGCATTGGGTAAAACTACAGAACTTTTTAGGGGAGAAAAGCAGAAGAATGACAATTGAAAGGATGAACTAAAAATGCTGCATCTATTTTTCAGGTCTCTAGAATGATTTGATTTTTTTGCAATTTCCAGGAGGATAAATTCATTGTTATACCAGATTCAAAAAGAAAAAAAAGATAGCTCATGCCAAAAGAATTGAAAAACATCAATTAGTTCAGAAAACAGAATGACTTTTGAAGAAGAAATTTTTTAATTGTACATATATTGTCTGTATTTAATATGACTGCTCTTTAAAATTGACTAATCTCTATAGTATATACTCAGATATGATGAAAAAAATTATATTGTTTACATTGTGTTTGGAAGCTGCTAAGTTTTATTTCCTCTGCACCATGGTTTTATTTCTGTTTCTTTCTGTTAGAAACTTGCTTTTGAATTGCATGTAACAAATACAAGGCTGTAGGCATCTCCTCCTGTAAACACACATTTTTATATCCAGTTTGGAATATGCAATTTGCCAAAAATATCAGGTAACTCTTTTTATGAAGTGCTTAGGAGGTTTTAGTGCATTCATTACACACGGTGAACTAAATGAACTAAATGGCTGTGTTTGAAGCAAGAGGCTGTAAATAGAAAATGCACTTTGAGGGTCAGAAATCTGTGTAGGTTCCTAAAGTTACTTATGTTATAAGTTGAATGATTCAGGTTTGTGTCAGTGGGCAGGCTACAGCTGTTGTTTTGGAGCTGGCATTTTCTCAGGCTGCCAAAAAGCATCTGCATCACTGGGCATGTTCTGTATATTAGAGTGAGAGGAGCAAGGGCTGCAGGACCTTTGCTCTCTGCAGCCGATCTAAAAGAGCAGCAGACTCAGAGAAGTCTCTGCAGCCTCCTTGGAAATCTCACCAGAAAATAGAATTAACGATGGTCTGGTCTGCAAACAGAACCTATTGCAAGAAACAGGGTTAGTGGTACAAAGTGGTAGGCAAAGGAGAGCTTGGGGATCCTGGAAGAACAGAGATCCATATGGAAGTTCTCAGCCTCGGGGAATCGGGCATACAGGTATCTTGTTGTGTCTGTTATGGGCTGGGGTGCTATTTTCCCCCTTCTTTTGATTATGAAATTTGCTGGTTTTTTGCTTTTAGCTAAAGAAGAGAGAAATTATTTATAAGCTTATTATAAGCCTGGAACAAAAGGTTTTGAAGTTACTGACAAAGAGCAGCAACAATAAGATTATGGACCTGTAATAGGCAGATAAATAGGAAGAGCTGTAAGGAGAAATATATTTTAATTTATAACCATTTGTGCTCTGCAGTGACTTTCAAATAATTAGGTAGGAATGTTATGTGTTCCTATTTACAGGAAAATCTTTATATAGTCTAAGTCAATAAGACTTTTGGCAGAAGGTTCAATAGTAAATGCCTTTTGAAAAAGTGTTTTAAGGTTGAATGTGTGAAGCAACAAGTTAGGGATCTATCTACTTTGCAGTTTTTCATCTTGGGAATATATGTCAGAACTCAATAGTAATGATTTTCTATATTTTTCCTATGTCAGAATTTCAGAGAGGGAAGAAATTGAGTTATTTATAGACCTCTCCATAATTATAAATGTGATCCATATTCAAGGTTAAAAGAAATGGGAAGGAACTATATTGGGAAATGCTTATTAATCATGTTGGATTAGATTTATAGATCTGCCTTTCAGAGTGGAATATGATACACCAGTCAGTGGCTAAACAGTAGTTTAAATTGTTTTGTCCTAAAGTTATAGTAAAACTGACAAATACAAGGTTTTTTACTCAATATTTTCCACAGTTGCACTGCTTTGCTGAGATGTTGTAATGTCCTTTTTCAGTGGTGGAAATAAAATAGGAACCCTTGTTTGTGATAGTGTCTCTTTCAATTGTGAGTTCTATCAGAAATAAATAAAACGTTATATAACATTTATATGACTGCTAAGAACAGCCACATTTTATAATGGTTACACGTACTAAAAGCACTGAACACTGCAGGGAGATTTTGAACCAAGATTTTTGGTATATTATGAAGTGGGAAATTGGTACAAGGTCATGGGAAACATAAAACCTAATACTTTATTATTTAGATACATATGTAGGTAGTTGTATAATAACAATATATTCAAATTTTGTGCAGAAAAAATATTGGTAGTTCTGTCTATAATCCTACATGTATTTCCTGAACTGTACAGTTTTAAACCGTTATTTGTCATTAACTGTTTTTAATCTTTACTATTATCAATAGTAAAAAATCCTGTACCAACCTGTGGACTCCTGCCTCCTTACTTAGCTGTGTGTCTAAGCCAGGTTTTTCTCCCTGACAGGGGAGTGATTTTAAAGAAACTTTCAGCACTCTCTGCTTTAAGATCGTTTATTAAGTCTTATCAGAGAAGTAAAGTCACTGGCGTGGCCCAGATACAGCACAGAGCAGAGAATGCAGCAGAATGCTTGAGAATGCTGAGAATGCTTGCAGAATGCTTGCTTATCAAGGTATCATGGCCTTCTTAAAGGTAAATAATCCAATTAAAGCTTAAAACGAAAGATATTTTCATTTTTCTACCAATGTTTAACAAATACTTTAGTCACTTATACAGGGAGTGCGGAAATTTTCATCCAATAATTTTTAGAAGCCTACTACTGCAAACTATGGCATACTAGAAGAAGAAGAAGAAAGCCTAGAAACAACAATCCTCCACCTTGGAGTTTTTGCTTTTTCTCTATTTTTTATCTATTTACTACATTAATAAACCCAAAACCTTTAGATTTTTCACCCTGTGATAACCTTACATAATACTCTATTATTTAGTTCTCACTGAAGTCGATTCTAGTTCTTCCCAAAGAGCTGGCAGTTTTCTCCATGGATAAAGGTCAAAGACAGTGTTGGCCAGGGGGGTAGAACCCTTCAAAATAGGCAGGGAAATATTCTCTGCTTTCAGGGCTCCCCCACCAACCACATGCTTTAACGAAAAAGCTCTTTTTGCTTTTGTCCTCCATTGTGACAGAAACATGAAAGAAAATGAGTCACAAAGACTTCACAAGTGATTAATTGCTTCCATCAAAACAATACAATTTTAAATTGTACTTTCATTTGTCTTTTCTGTGACAGGAGGCATTGTTGATAAGGACCTTCGTCACTACCTCAATCTACGGTTCCAGAAAGGCTCGGTGGACCATGAGCTCCAGCAGATCATAAGAGACAACCTCTACCTCCGCACAGTGCCATGTAAGTGGGGTGGAGATGGACAAACTGGCTTTTTGGTGGCAATAGCCTGTCTGAGTGAGTGCTGCTGAGGCCCTTTGCAATGCATGAAGAGGTGTTCTGGGGATAAAGCAGCCTTCCTGTAAATAGATTTTTGGCTTGGTTCAAGTCTTCCACGTTACTGCTGAGAAATTCAACTGTGTTTGAATTTGCTGATATTTTCGTGGTGTTTTCAAAGCTGTAATTTCATAAAGTCTGGTTCTAGAATGATAATAATCTTATTTCTTTTGTAGTTTTAGAAAGCACAAATTTAAAGAGAAAAAAACAGTTTTCTGGGCTGGTTCAGTGGATGTCCAACAGAGAGAGTTTGACCTGCCTCGTGTTTCACATATCCATTATGTAATAATACAATTGGATTTAGAATGCAATAGAGCAACAGAAACTAGATTTTGTTTGAATGCAACAGGCATGGCAATGAAAGTTTGTACTGTCTTACATGTGTTTGTTGCTGCATAAGTCAATATTCAAAATGTTAGGAAAACTCTAAAATAATTTTCGTTGTATTGAGAGTATTCAGCTCTTTCTACAGCAGACATGAAATTAGGCAGAGTCAGACATGAAATTAGCCATGTCCGACTGTCAGGGCCATGCCTTTCAGAACAGATCTGCTTGGCTGACAGACAATATATCATTTAGAATGGACTGAAGTTCCATCATCCTTCCCTCGTAAAATAATTGCTTAGCAGACATAAAATGGGTCTTCTGGGTTTGGCAAAAAATGGGTGTACTTTTGAACTTACAGGCTTGACACTGGAATGATAGGCAGAGGAAGGTGTACTGAGTAAGTGGCTGTGCTATTTATATGGTAATGAGTGGATGCAGCTTGAAAGCTGACTTGTTGTGAATGCTACTGTATGTTTTTTCTTTCATAGCATTAAATAATGAAGCTTTGGAAAGCTGCACCTAAAAAAAGTTGTTCAAGCAGTTCCCCCCTTTTTTTTTTTTTTTTTTTGAAGCTGAAGGTAAATAAATATAAATTCTTAATTTCAGGAGTTCCATTTGCAACTTATCAGAAGTGAAGGTGGAGAAAAATATTTAAAAATTATTACCTGCATGCAGAAAACAAAAAAATGGTACATTTATGTGAAATTTATGATGAATTAGTTTTGTCTGAAAATGCTGAGAAACATCACAGCTAAAGTGGAAATGCAAGTACAGAAAAGTATAGAAAAGTGTTGAGACTAATCCCTCTTCCAAGGATTTCTGGGAGCATCATTAGCATAAGAGTATACTTATTATAACCCCAGTCCATGTTCATTGGTGCCACAGGTCCTGATTAAAGAAGAAGAAAAATACAAAAATATTACAACTACTGCATGCATGTAACAGATACTGTCTGTCAGCAGTATGGGCACAATGAGTAGTTTTTGAGGTTGTTTTGGTTTTAATCAAAACCATAATAAAGTGTTCTCATGTGTCAACTAAAATGCAGTACTCACAGAAGCAAATTTGTCATTCAAAACACTACAACCACAAAGACTGCAGTTTGGAACCTATAAACAGTACTACCTTTTCTTTCTGTTGTGGGTTCTCCATCTTCTGTGTCACTTTAGCTGGTTCAATTCTTAGGTCATTCTTGTATTCATAGTGAGCATATTTAACTAAGTAAAAGCTACATTTTGAAATATAGTGTAGTGTTACAGATGGCAGCTGCTGTTTTGGCAGGTAAGCTGGCATGTTCTTGGAGAGTGGAAGACTCTTTTCAGTAGTAGCGGTAGAAAAAAAAGAAAAAAAAAATGCCATAGTGGCCAATTGGCATATTTTCTTCAAAATGTTCTTGAGAATTCTATGAAAGTAAACCTTCCGAAATGTGGGTATTTAAAAGAAAGAAATGATCAAATGCAGACAGGATGATGTGTGGTTAGCTAAAGGATTTTCCCTAACCAGTCAAATAAAAAGGATACCATCACATAATTGGCAACCCAGCTTTCCCCTCAATCATGATTGTGGTGAATCTTTTTTAATGCAATTTTACTCTGTCTCCAGAATTCATGCCTAGGAGGGAAACTGTTCTCAACTGTTTTCTTATTTTCATATAACTTAACTAATTTTTGAATCACAAACTTACTTTTCTTTCAAGGGCATTGGTATTCAAAATTTTCTGCTCTGGGCAGTATTTTGTTTTTAAGCTCTGTACATAGTCTAAGAGTTCTGGTTAGCTGTCCTAACACTGTACTTTACAGTCCTTACTGTAAGGGGGTCATGTTTAACCGACTGTGCCACTGCCCAAAAGTTCACTTAATGAGTGCACCTAACTGGGAACTTATTACAAATCTTGCAACAGATGCCAACACAGCAAAAGCAGCACTCAGTTTGGTCAGATTCTTGTGCAGAAAAATAGAGAGGGAAAGCCAACTGCAGGTAGAGTAGCCTTCATTTCCAATGACAAGGTTGTAATAGAAAGAGGAAAAAAATTGAAAAATACGTGGCAATATTTTCCTTTTAAAAATGTGTCTAAAATCTTTGCTCTGTTACAGAGGCATAATTGCCAGTAAAACCATTATAGAGAGTCCGTGACCTTTGAGTTTTTCTGTTCTTTGCTTTCTGTTCCCACTGGCAGCTCTGGCCCCAGCAGTGCCGTGGGCAGGACCTGGGGTTCCTCAGCCTTCTAGGTCAGACTAAGTCATCTTGCACTTGCACTGAATGAGTGAGGATTCTCTGTGAAGCCAGGGAGCAGAGAAATAATCCATAACTGTTTTAAATCAGGATAAGACAACTCAAGTTAGACAACTGACCTAAACCAGATATGGTTAGGCCTTGAACTCAGGCCTGGCAGTGTTTAAAGCCAGGCTGGATAAGGCCTTAAACAACCAGCCCATGGTGGGGGATGTTGGATCTAGATGATCTTTAAGGACCCTTCCAATCTCCTAATGTTCTGTGACTCTATGATTCTAGATAAGAATTGGAATTGTCTGTTATACAAGTGTACATCCCTGTGTACACCAAAGAATCATGTCACATGACGTGAGGATAATGGGTCAATTCTGCCCTCAGAAATTGCAGCCCCTGGGAATGGGATGAATTGGTTGGGTTTGTGATCCTTACATTTCTCTGTTTTTGCTAATGCATTGCCTCTTTCTACTAAATTAGAAATGACCGTGTAACCCTGAGAGTCAAATGCTGCCTTCCACAAGTGTCGCAGTTCTCAGTGCCATAAGAAATTGATTTTCCCTGCGTTGCCAACAGGAATGATATGCATATACCCAAGGGCAGGATGTACAGTTGTGTTTGCAGCAGTCAAGATGCAGCTGTTAACAAGGCAGTGTTGGAGGAAAGAAAAGTTTCTCATTTTCCAAATTCAGAAGACCTAGCTGAAATTTGTGTCATGCATTTTCTTCCCCTTTTCTTGTGGCATAGGATTTTAGTGCTTTTCATATCCTAAACTTACTCCTGCAGGTGTTTAGGAGCACTAACCATTGTGGTTGTCCTACAATTCAGAAAAGCAGGCATAGTGAAAAGAGCTAGCTGTCAGCACTGTCTGACACCAGCCATCCAAATCTGGGGAGCTGGAGAAAGGCCACGGAACACAGGTAGGGCTCTGAATGCTGTGGGCAGACAACACTTTCATCATGCTGCATCTTGAGCTTGGTAGTGCTCCCAGCAAACTGCAGTTGCCGTGGGGGCAAATGTGGATGCTGAAAAGCTCTCAGCAGAGATCTCCCAGCTTTCTGCAGTGTTCTGTGAGAGTATTCTGTATTCTGCAGTATTCTGTGAGAACCTTGTCTTTCTCACACAAGCCATGAGAAACAGTTAGACACTTTTGTAAACGAGTTCTGTATCTTAACACCTGCAGCTTGTTTTCCAAGTCTGTTATGGCTCTTTGGGAAAATGTTTTGAAATGGTTGTTGTAGGGTTTCACCAATCATGTCTGAGAGGAGGATGGTCAATGACCAATCGCCCCACGGCACTCAAGCAAACTAAGAGATATAAACCTGTCTATAAAATAATTAAATGATTCCATTCTTTCCTGAACAAAGTCTATGTCATTTGTTCGTCGGCCCCGGGACAACAGCAACAGGCAAGCAACTTCCCAGTCTTCACTAATGTGAGAAGAGGTAGCTCTAACATTGTGTCATCACAGGAATAAAGCTTTGAGCAGAGTATGTCACAGGAAAGCAGTTCTGGTAGAGACAGTCATTGTCGGACCTGTCTCCTTTGATATGTCCTTCCAAGCACCTGGAAATTCCATTTCTTTAAGGGCTGGCAAAATAGTGTAGCTGTGGTTGAAAATAGAATCTGTGCATGCTTCCTTTCCACACAGGGAATGTGAAATGATAGTGGAAAACACTGTCATTAAACAGCACTGTAAAAAGTCAAGGACAAGCTGATTCATAAAAGTAAAAAGTCATCCATTAATTTGAAGAAATGCTCATCCTTTGGCATATAACCTCAGATTGACAGTAGCTCAGATGAGCTGGTCCGTCCTGCTGCACCAAAGGAGTGTGCAGCCCATAAAGGCATTCTTCATAGTGAAAATGGGGGAAAAAATAGCCTTAAAAACATTATGGGGAAGAGGGAGCTTCCTTCCTAGTCTGAGTTCAGGAAAAAAGGAATGATGTAAGACTAGAGAGGACTGGGTGTGTGGATCAGCCTTACAACACTGGATACTGCAGCATTTCCATTAGCACAGAAGCTGGAGGAAGGATGTTTTATTTAAAACTTTTGTCAGCAGCATAGGAAAAAACCTAAAATTTGTAACTGAGCCATGTGTGCTATATGTGAGTGACCAAGAGCAAGAAATGGAATCATTATGAGCAGCAGTTTCCCACATACCAAATCGTGGTAACAAATCCTTCTTTTTCTCAGCTTGCCTGTTGACACCATGGGAGCTCTGTGTTAGGTGAATATGATTAACACTGCACTGCAAATATGACACCTATGAACACTTAATAAGTCACTTAAGTCACTTCCTCTGTGACTTTTTTCCATCTTCTGTGAATAGATTCATGTCATTTAGATTTAGGTCATTTTGAGTTTAGAGTTAGATTGAGTCAATTTAACTAAGAGCCTACAAAATATAGTTTTGTTCTACTGTATTTTAGAGTAGTCTCATCTGTATATGAATTTAACCTACATGTCTCAATATTTTCTGTGTACTGTTGAAATGTTACATCTTACAGCATGCTTATGTTTATTGTCTAGTCCTCTTCCCAGAAGAAAAAGTACATGCAGTGATTTTTTTTTTTTTTTGGGCAGGTGTTGGCTTTATTTATCATATACACTAAAAGTAGAGCCATTAGCTTATATTCCTGTGATACTAAAGTCAGTAAAATATGTTTATACTTGAAGCTGCAGGGGAAGTCACACTTTCAGACCTGAAGAAATCTGCCTCTGCAGAGCAGTGCAAAACAAACAAGGTCTTTTCCTCTGTCAGAGAAGTGTAATATATTGGGAAGCCTTAGTCATTCATAATCTACTTCACGGGTACCAATAACAAATAAAAAACTTCTGGGGGTGTGTAAGATTTCCCTCTCCTCATGATAGGTGTTACCATAGTTTGTATTTCTTCTAATACCTTTTATTTTGGTCACGATAATTAGTAAATACTGAAAAAAATCCACATCACGTACCTAGGTTTTCCTATGAGGTTTTTGATTTTCAAGCTGAGGAAAGAGTTGCAGAATTCAAGTGGGCAATAGCTCTGTGTTAGTTGAGGGTAGCCCAAACTCAGAAGGTTTCTGTGCATAGTTCTGGTATACCTGACTAATGCATTTTTGGACAAATATGAAACCTTTCAATTTTTTTTTGAAAAATACTTTTTTCTTCTTCTAAAAAGTATATATATAACCAAGAAAATTCAAAGGGAAATGTGTGAAACAGACTTGCCAATAGTTTAATATATTTTTCTTACACGTTTGTTCAGTGTCAAAAGTGTCTTACAGGAGGTATTGTCAGCTAAAGAGCTGCAGTTTGATGTCATGGGGAGCTATTGTTAGGATAAAATAACCTGTGCTTAGCACACCAGATTGCCAAGAAGCGTCTTCATCACTGGAAATAACAGTACCTAACTTAGTTGACTACTTCATTCTTCCAGTGTTAGCTCTTGCTTAGACTTGGATGGTTCAGAATTGAGCGATGCAGAGCTCTAAAAAAATGTTCTCGTTTTTGTGTATCTCACGGAGCACACCTCCAAAATGTACTTAAATCGAAATCATTGGCATCTCAAGCAAAATCAGGGTCCCACTGTGCTGGATGCAGCACAGCCACGTGTGCCAGGGGATGAGAAAGAGGTCACTGCTTCCAAAAACTGACAGCCTAAACAGAAGGGGCAAAGAAGAGCTGACAAAAAGCACAGAGCACCAACAATGCCGAAGTTGTCCTGCTTGAGGTGGAGTGGTGGTTAAACTCTTGCCTGTGGACCTTGCTTTCTTTTCCATTGCTCCATTCAGTATTCCTAATTGCCTGCTGGAAATGCACATAGGACAATGACCAGGAATGCCTGGGCAAAAGAGTTTGGCTTATGCATCTTTGTATTGACTCTTTCATGTTATTTTACGGGACTTTTTGTCTGTTTCAGAGCAGGGTGGTAAAGGTTGCAGTCAGCACTTCAGTGCTTCCTCTCCATCAGTTTGTCTGGAGCATTGCCTGTGCTCAGAGCATCTTTGGGCTGCAGGCACTTCATTGCCTTCAGCAGAAAATGGATAAAAATAAAACCACAGTAAAACCGATTTTTAAAATTTATTTATCAAAGTGAACTGCAATTTTAGTTAAGGTCTAGGGTAAGCAGATGTCTAAACTATATCTACAAATTGCACCGCTGATGGAAAATACTGTACTGTGTGTTAGTCATGAGAGGGAAAATGTACATAATTTCTGTCTTTTTTCTCAGAAATTTCTCAGTTCTACATAATGGGGACATCAACTCTTGGCTATTTGGTGACTAAATACTCATCTTATAATAACCAAGGAATCCAAAGGAAATAAATACTGTTCAAGATGAAGGGGGGAAGGAACGTGTCTGATGTGGTGTAACTGTAGCAGGAAGTGAGAAGAGTTGTAACAAAATGAAGAGCAGCAATTGTGTCTGCTTCTGATTTTGCAATTTGAATATTCCTTAAACGTTGTATGAATATATGAGGATGCTTGCATTGGCTGTAGTTACAACAGTTCTGTTTCTCAGAGATCTTTGCACCCAAATCACATCTGTATGACACTGAGGCTGTCAATTCTCTCCCCTTTTTTCCACTCCTTCATTCCCTCCTTTCTGCTCCTTTAAATACCACACTTTTCTCCCATTTGAAAAACCAAATCATCCAAAATCAGCAAATATTTTTTATAGTTCGGTGCCAATATAAATTATTTTTCTAACGGGTAATCTGATGCCCAGCCAACTGGAAAGTTGATACAATACCACTGAAGTCACTAAAAGTTTTAGCAGTGAAAAAAAAAGGATAAGAAAATGTTCTGAAATTGCAAATCCAATCTTTCTAAAGCAGTTTTCGTATATCACAAATCTTCCTTAACTGATGTTAGCTGGCATGTGATTTAGAGACTGATGTCAAGCAGCTTGGGTTGCTCATCATATCTGTATGGAATTATTTATGTGTGATATAGCACATGCATAATTCCAGATGAGAGGTTATTTACAATATCTATGCTGATTGTCCCCAGGAATCGAAACATGTTTATTTAAACTTTGGGGAGACCCTCTGGTGTTGCAAAATGGGTTCTCTAATTCACATAATACCAAAAAGGATAAAGGATAGTTTTAGATAAAGGCAGTTTTAAATGAATTTTGATGATAGCACTAAGTTTATTGATTACTTGAGAACTAGCAGCAAACTAGAAGGGCAATAGCATGAATCTGATGAAGCACCTTGTCTCAGCAGAACAAGAATAGCAAACAATAGAAGAGGCCACAAATAACTTATTTCACAAGTCATAGTTCTTGAGTAGCCTAAAGCAGCTTGAGGTTTGTGTAGAGGCTGCATCTCCCTATGACAGAAGGCTTTTCAAGCCTGAAGGTCTTAGATACAGTACTGACCTTTCTCCTTAAATAACCAAAGTGTCTTTGAAATCTTGGAATTACAAATATGATGAACAAAACTTGCAGCACTGTGGAATGTAAGTGTTCCTATGATTTCTAAAGCATTTTTTAATTTCCTATATGAACTTTCCAAATTGCCTGTTGATGTTAAAAGATTTTTAAATATATCTTTTAGATAAATTTAGCCTCCAACTGCAGTCAGATAGGTCAAAAAATTGATTTTTTTTCTTAAAGTAAGCTGAGATAATTTAAATGTCTGTGTTTTCTCTCAGTCTGGAGAATCTAAACTGTCAGAGACAGTGGATAATCTTTTCTTGATGATTTTTATCTGAAGAGCAACTGAACAGCGAACATGGAACAACAACAGCTGTCCTTAGAAATTCAGAACAATATTAACAACAACAGAAAAGAGTGCTATAAAAGAATCACTATTCTGAATCGAATGACCACTTAAACTACTAAATCCATATTTGCATCATTGATTAAAAGGGTCCAATATCAATTTTGGCAGGATGTGCTTCTTTTGTTTTTGTTCTCTTCTGGGGCTTTCATCTACAACCACAGCAAAAGCAGATCAGGGGCAGTGATAATGGATGTCCTCGTGAACAGATCCTCTGGTGCATGCTGAGAAGTTTATGTGAATTGATAAGCATTTGGCCAAGTTCACCACATAACCAGCATGTCAGGTTTATGTCTGAACTGCACCTGCAGCCTCCTCACACAACTGGAGCCCAGGTCCTGCTTGATTTTTTTGGGCACCATGCTCTGTGCCACCACTCCCTCCTTTAAAAAAGGTCACTACTTACATTACTGAGAATATACAACTTTAGATCTTCTTTCAAGATTTAATATTTTTGTCATGTCCTCAGCTGTAGAGAAGAAGGCACATCTTTTTTCATATTTTCTGTGTCTTACAAGAAAAAGAAAGAATTTCAACCTTCTGTGCATAGCAAGCCCAGGTAAATAGACGAATGTCTCTAGAGGCACCATGTTTTAGATTCAAAAGTACCCTGGCTAGAATAAATCCCTTTGAGAAAAAAAAACATTAGAGAATGAAGATTACAGAGGTGCTATAACACCTGAAGAGTGAATAAGACTTTGGTCTTATCAGTAGGGGTGCGATTAACTTATAATTTACCATCTGAAAAACTGTTATGAGGAAATTCCTTTTCTGTAAGTCCTTTTCTTTTTATTTTCCCATATCCTGAGGATACTGCTGTCCTGGTTTTGACCCATGACAGTTTGTCAAAACTTTATATTTATCCTTTATCTCCAGGTTTTGATTCTACCTAATGCATTTTTCTTTCACTAGTGTATTACTGTTATTAACACATCAACCTCTTGACTAGCTATCAATCTATTATGGATCATTCATATAATTCTATCAAATTTATTTCAGTGAGTCTGAATAGAGAAACTTTCCTACTGTGGAGATGGCAGAAATATATTTTGGTTAGAAAAAAATAATTATTATAATGCAGAGGTTCCAGACTGTATTTCAAATGAAAGCAGGGGTCTGGATTTAAATGCAGAACAGTGCTGTAATTTTAGCTTTTAAATTTTGTCTTTGAATTTTAAAAACCTGGCATGGTCATATATTACAGGGTCTAGAAAACACTATGCTATCCAGTTAAGAGACTAGATTTTTTAGTACTAAATTCCACAATAAATTGTATTTACTATTATTTTATCAATGTGCCTTTGTTGAAACTAATCACTAATACCTGTGATACATTGCTAAGATATTTTCACATTGCTCACAAAAATAGTGGATCATTTTATACGTAGGAAAGCATGAAATTCACTCTTGGCTGCTGAAGGTGCAGTCTCCACATGTGTTGTAGTGGCCTTTAGCTAGTGACAAAATGGGCACCAGCACTCAGTTTAACTCATCTGTAATTTCTGAATCCCAATTTTGGTTTTGACAGGTTGTTGAGCTTTCTTTTTCAACTTGGTACTGCTGTGATGTCTTCAACTCATATTGGTACTGACTTGAGTAGATGCTTGATCAGTTATTTCATTTGGCATTTGTTAATAGAGAGAGACCCAGAAATGTCTTTTTTTTAACTTTAAATCAAAACCACCCAACCCCTTCTTGCAAAATTGAATTTTTTTTTTCTGCAGAAAAATCTGTGGAGCTGTTCCTGGAAAGCTTGATCACAGGTGTGTCAGAAATCTTGCAGTAAAGCTCTGCCCTGCTATGATTCATTCATTTCACAGGACACTTCATTTAATTGGCAAATGCACATTGCATTGAGCTCCTTCATGAAGAGCTCTTAGAACCCAGAGAACAGGCTGTCGCTTAATTACCTTTCATTCATTGGGAAATGCATGCTATTGGTGGCACTCAAAATGGTGATTTGGCAAGATTTCCTTTCTTACATTAGAAATTACTTTTATGTACAATATCCTCGTAGTGGCAGCATCTATAAAAAAATTCTCTTGTTCCCTTAGAGATGTCCTGCTTTGACTTTCTCTAAAATGCTGAGTGATTCTGAGGCTCTGCACATGGTTGGCTCCACATTTCCAAACCCTGGCTGGCTCCCTCCTCAGGAATCTCATGGTTTGGGGTCTCACTCTGAGCCTCGAGTAACTGCTCAGGAAAAGGAAGTTTATGACTGCAGGCTATAGGTTTTACACAGGTTGCAGAAGGTGGCTTTAACCAAAGTGCTTAGGAAATAGAGCTTTGTAACTTTGGTCCATACAATAAGCAAGGCACATTCCCAAATTACTTCAAGGTTTGTCCTCTAGATAAGCTGATGCAGCCACCTTCTCAAGAATAGGATAAAAATCAGGCTGGTTTCATATTTCTTTCTCTGCTGAGTCCTGTGAGGACATGGTGAAAGGTACAGCTGAGTAGTGAGTCATTCTACTATTCAGGGTTTCATTGAAGGAAAATGTGAAATGTAAAGTTCCCTGTCAATTATCAAAGACAAAGATTATTCCCCGTTGTGTATCATGTAGAATGAGGCTAGCTGTAGTATATATTATCTAATGTTTAGTTTATCTTTGTGTGCTTCAAATATAATGATTATTTCCTATAAAGCTTCAAAACTTGCCATGAGATCATCAGTCACTTTTATCTACAGTGCAAATGCATCTGTACTTGTATTAAGAGTTGGGCACCAACTATTTAAACTACTGTTTAAATACACAGTTAAAATTGTACTGACTCAGAAACATCACACTTGGAGCCAGAAACAATTTAATAATCTGGACTGTAAACTGTCAGAGAATAGTTGTTGTTCTATTTTTGTACTTTATAATGCAATGTCCTGGAAGAAAGTGATGAATTTTGGAGAAAATCCTTCCTTTCATCATCTTCACAAAAAGAGAGCAACTAATTACTCCTTTCCTGTCATTATCTTCAATTTGCATCCCCTAAGTCTGGTATGTCTTGTGGGTTTTTGCAGAGAGTTTTAATTTTCAGAATCTTCTGAGTAAGATACAAGGTAATTTCTGTCCTGGGTCAGAACTGTTCAGTCTGAACCGGAGAAATCAAGTGGAAAAAAACCCCAGGATATCTGGGGGATTTAGTGGTGACCTTGCTTCCACTAGCTTACACATTTAAAAACAGTATTAGAAGTCCACGTGGCACCGTGTTTCTAAGAGCATTTTTCTCTATACAGTTGAGCAAAGTAACCAAGCTCTAAGTAAAAAAAAATTATTTCTGATAAGTAATTCCTACTTTATTGAAATTCTTTTAAAATTCTGAAAAAGCAGTGAAGTCTAAAAGAAAAGAGAAGGCTTCTGCAAGATGCAATTATATTGTCTCTCTTTGTCCCTCTTTATTAAATGTGGAAGATTTGAGCAACAATAATAAACATGAGAAAATGTTAGTTCTTGTATAATCCTCCATTAGCATCATAAAGGAGAATTCTGAATAAAGATTAAAGGTTTGTTTTTTTTAAAAAGAAAAAGGTTACAGATTTAAATACTCTCTTCTACAAAACAAGGAAGCTTGAAAGACGAACATAAAGGAAAATGAAAAAACAAAGCAGAAGGGTTTGTTCAACAAGGGAAAGTGATGGAATGTGCGGCTGGGATGGGCCAGGCTGGATGTACAGACGGACTGGGGAACGAGGGGCTGGAGGGCAGTGCCACAGAGAGGGACCCGGGGTCCTGCCTGCTGCAGAGTTGAGTGTGAGCCAGCTCAGCAGTCACTCTGCCCTTCTAATGGCATTTTTCCCTGAGTTTGAAATCCTGGAGGGCTGCTGAGGGTGTGTTTTTGACTGCACTATGGCCACATCGTGCTCTCACAGGAAGGCAGAAGCTTTCCTGACCTGGGCAAGAGCTTCCCCAGGACCACGGCGTTGTTGGCATTGCTAAGGACGTGCCATGTCATAAACTGCAAGATAAAGAGCAGTAACTGGGGGTTTTGTCTGCTTTGGAAATGTCTGTGCTCATAAACAGGTACCAAAGACTAGGCACAAGTTTAAAGAGTTTTAAAGGATAGTGATGGATTTGGAAACACAGTAAGCTCTGAGCAAAAAATGTACCTCCTATCCTGCCATGGAGTGACACCTCACAGGTGTCAGGTACGTGACACAGCGTTAGACCATGAGGCAGTCATCTCTGAAACTTTTTGGGTTGTGGAGGGAATACCAAAGGTAAGTGTAGAAGATAAATTTATAAACAATTGTGTGATAAATTGAAATCTTTCTACAGTTTCCTGGTTTGTGTTAATACTCAATCTGAAACCAGATCGCAGTTTTAGACTGAAGATCATTTTAATCTGGTTAACAATATACATGCAGTTCAAAAGGAAAGGCTTTGTATTTCATTTCTTGATGTATTTTCTGATGTGCTTACTATTTATTTACCCATTTCTGCTCTGACCAATCTTAAGGGAAGGAAGAAAACTACCACCTCAGCTTGGCTTAAGCAGTGAAAATAAACTGCAAGTCACTTGAGGGATTCTTTTAACCCACTGGGTAAGAACATAAGTAAAATTACGTAGGAAGTGTACAGAGGAACAGTCATAACTTCGAGCACAGTTTTTACTGTTCAAGTGAAATATCATCATGAACTTTCATTGAGTTGAAGTGGGAATTAATTTCATTCTCTATGTCCCTTGTAGAATTTTGTTAAATTATTGCAGGCCTTAGCTTTCTGCAGCTTAGAAAATAATACACCTCTTCCCCAGACAATATTGTGAGGTTTATAGCAGCTTAATTTTCTTTCATTATGTGATTCCATGTAGGACCTATAAAGATGTGATCTGCTCAACACTAACAATCCTTCAAAGCTAAACCTGAACAAATCAATGTCTTCAGGTCCATTAAACTCAAGCATAAAGAACATCACGTTCCTGGACAAAAGGATGAATAAGGTTGTAAGAGTACACAGAAATAAGAAAACAATGAGTAATTACGGAAACCAGATTCAACCTGATTATTCCAGAAGTCATACACAGGAGGCTCTCTTGTGCTCTGGCTCTGTGTTCTTCCACTCCATTTTTATTCTGGTGCAGGTCATGGCACAAAATTGAAAATATCTTCTCTTCCTGGTACGTGGTCCAGCAGAAGTGTTTTATATGGGTTCACAGAAACTGCTTCTAATTTAGTGCCATACCAGTGCAGAAGGAGGAGAGAAGGGGGGTTTTAGATAGAGAGGAACATTTAAAACGGGTTGGTCTGTTTTTTGGGTTTGAACCCTGTATGTACCTCACTGTGCAGAGCTGCTCTGTTCCCCATGGCTGTGTGCTGTCGCTGCTCAGACAGTGATGTGCAGTACTGCAGCATGTGACAGACTGAGGAATCTGTCTCCATGCAGTGCTCCATATGGTGCTGTAGCCTCCCTTCATATCCCAGCTCTCCTTTCATACCCCAAGGAGACATCACAGAAAACGTGGGAACGCGATTTCCTTGGCCAATATGGAGCGTCCTCACCAAGAATGCACAGTCCTAAGCATTTCAAGGTGATGGCTGTGTCTGTCTTAGAAAAAACAGATGGAGATGAATAGAAAATAGGGACCCTCTAGGCTGGTGGGAAGGGATTTCTGTCCTTTCATCTCCACTTATAAAAAAATATGATGTGGTTAAATGTTCCATTAGTTTCTCTCCACTACTCCATCCATCTCTTACAGAAGTGTACTTCCAAGCTTATTTATCAATGGCATGTGCTTCCAAGTTAAAGATAGGAAAACTGATTCTGAATGATATAGCCCAGTTTTCACTTCTGGAAGCTGAAGAATACCACATCATCTTGGCAAATATTATTCTAGACTGTTATATCAGGGCAATATTTAATATATCTTCCTTAGCACACATATAGGGTTTTATTAAGGGGTTTTGGGCCTTTGGGTGGGTTTTTTTGGTTTGTTTATTTGTTTAGTTGTTAGGGCTTTTGTTGTGGTTGTCTGTTTTGGTACAGCTTGGGGTTTTTTTTTTGCTTTTGTCTTGGTTTGTTTTCATGTTCTGTGTAGTGTTATTTAAAATATTAGCAGTCAGAGTTTTTGATTATGTTCTCTTTGTCCTTCTTAGATTCAGCATTCTCCAGCTGCTTTGTTAAATCTGGGCTGTATACTACTCCTCCCTCTGTGTCACTAAAAAGCTTGAGCAGAAGCAAACAGTCACAGCCCTGTGGTGTGGAAGAGACTCCCCCTCACCTGCCCCTTGCCCTCCAGCTCCACAAAAAGTTCTGCAGTAGCATGGGGGAGAAATGAGTATCAATAATCAGTCTGCTCTTACTTCATGGGTTCCCCTGTCAAGGCAGAAGTGCATGAGCATGACTGGCCTGTTCATTCTCTGCAGGCAGCATGAGCACCAATACCACTCTGCTAAGAATTTGAGCTTGTTTGCCATCCACAGAGGCAAGGATTTGGTTGTCTGAACGTCACTGTGTGTAATGTGCATTAATACTGTTGATTGGGTAGAATGCAGAATCCTGCTTTCAGGTATTGGTCATGCATAACACTTGAATAGTGGGTCAGGATCCTGTAAGATATTTCAGATGAGCAATGCCAGGAAAGTAAAAATAATTGTTATTAGAGCTGTTTGGTGATTTGAGGAAGCAGCCTATTTTACATGAATGCAAGGAAAAGGGGTTGGCAATCAGATAAACCCCTTCTTAACTTCTTAATTTTCTTCCCAGTTTCATCTGTTTTAATTTTTTCTCCTAAATTGTATTATTCAAATGAAAATTCAGTGCATGACAACTAAATAAGGCATAACAATTCTTTTTGTCTTTAAAAAGGCTGAATTTTCTATTTATCCCCTGGTGCTTCAATCTATGAAAATGTTGTATCAATTATGAGATATGTTGTTCCCTATTGCTACTGCCTGCAGTTATGCAGTTATTGTTTTCATGCATGTTGAGAGAATGCAATGCCTGCATGGATTGCAGATGTGAAGGGATCCATACGTGCTGGGTGGGTCACACACCTTTTGTAAGATCAAGGTCTAAAGTGTCGTGCTCCCAAGGACTTTGGTGGAACAGAGGACTTGGGAGTGTCAAAAGCTCTGCCTTACTGATCTAACAGCTGAATTAGGTCTGCAGGTATAACTCTTCTCATCCTCTTTTGCAACTTATTCAGTACAATGAATTTTAAGTTATTGCTCTTAAGAGTTTCCATTAGTCTGAATACACACCAGCTACCGTATCTCCACTGATGTCAATCAGTATAACTTCATTACTGTTGGGGATGTTCAGAAATTAGCACAGTTTCAGGCTTTGGCCTTGTTATGATAGTCAGGAAGCATCAAGTTCCTTTTCCAAATGATTACTGAATGCTAACAGCTCTCTGGATGTTACTGATGGAGATTGGCACAAATAGCTTTGTTCATTGTTGAGCTAAATATCTTCCTGAGATATCAAAATAATTAAATTGGAGGTTTTGTAGCATTTTCCTGTAGAGACTTGTAAATTGCTTTGTTCTCCTGAATTACAAAAGAAATTAGCTAAAAGTTTAATCATCGTAGAACTGTAAAAGGTTGCAAATCTGAAAAGCAGGAGCAGCTTTATTGTTTTCTTTAAATAATGTGCTGTTATTGTCATTTGCATAGTTTAAAAACAAACAAGAAAAGCCCAAAACCCAATTCTCACCCTCAGGTTTAAATTAAGAAAACTGTTTTCATTCATTTTTATGTTTTTGAAATAATTCGCTTTTGCAGGGTAATTTTGCAGCATAGTGAAGATTGTTGTAATTGCTGCCTAGGAAGGGACACCTTTGCCAAGGTCGTTTCTGTCACTTGTCCTTATTTATTTCTTTAACTTTACGTCTGAGAATAAATGTCATGTTGTGGCTTAAGCACTATTATAAGCAATAGCATGCCTGAGTGCAGCTGTAATTGAGGATCTACCTTTTCTTCCCTTTGCAAAATTGTTGCAGGCTTCACAGCTAAACCCAGGTGCACTGATCACAATTAGGGGCAATGTGGAAAACTGCAATTCTGTGTGGTCTCATTTTCATAAAGATTATTTTGATGGGGCTATTTTAGCTCACATGTGCTTCTGAAAACAGAAGCAGAGCAGTAAGACCCACCGTTCCCAAGATAAAATCCGATCCCAAGATACCAAGAGGTATTTATTTCCTTGAAAGAAAGTAGATACTGGAGTGAGACAGTACTTTTTTATGACAAGAGGAGCAAGGTCATGTTTTATCTTACCATTCCTCTGAAGAAATCCATGATAAATCAAAACTTTTTGAGGAGCAAATGTAAATCACAGGATTAAATTACTTCATTGACAATTTTTTGGACTAGGAGTGACTTCTGTAGAGAAGGAATTCAGGCTTTTCCAGATATTTTAACAACAGCACCAACAAGGTCAAAAGAAAGAGGTGAGAGTGAGCCAGGTGCACAGTTTGGTAAAGAAGACTTAGAACAGAGGCAGAGAAAAAGAGAATGGAAAGAAATAAAAGGGGTTGGCAGTAATGGATGATGAGGTAACAGAGATGACATTCGACAACCGAAATCTGATCTCCCTCTGGAGTAAATAGCTGTGCAAACAGCCTTTTGGTCAGAGGAAAGGTTGAGCTATATCTTTCAGACTAAAAAGGACATGAGAGGTAGAAAATATGTTGCAGAGTGGCTCTTGCAGTCAGTAGGATGAGTATGACAGGTTGAGGGGCACAGAAAAGAGTGAGAGGAGCAGTCCAGGAAGGTGGTGAATGGAGCATCATCTTGGCTGCAGATGGCACAAGGGAAGATGGCATTAAACAATCAGAAGGAGTAGGGCAGATACAGCAGAAAGTCTTCAAAACAGAATCTTTAAGATTGGAAAAGACCTTTAAGATCACCAAATCCAGTCATCGACCCCGCACTGCCACAATGTTCACTACTAAACCATGTCTTCAATGCCATATCCACACATTTTTAGAACACTTCCAGGGAAGGTGACTCCACCACCTTCCTATACAGCCTGTTCCAATGTTTCTCCATGAAGAATTTTTTCTGGTATCTGATCTAAGCCTCTCTTGTCACAAAACTTGAGGCCATTTCCTCTCATCCTGTCACTTGCTACCTGGGAGAAGAGCCTGGCACCCATCTTGCTACAGCTTCCTTTCAGGGAATTTTAGAAAGCAATAAGGTCACCCCTGAGCCTCCTTTTCTCCAGGCTGAACACCCCCAGCTCCCTCAGCCACTCCTCATCAGACTCGTGCTCCAGACCCTTCACCAACTCAGTTGCCCTTCTCTGGACATTCCAGCACTTCAACGTCCTTCTTGTAGTGAGGGACCCAAAACTGAAAAAGATCTGAGGTGTGTCCTCACCAGTGCTGAGTACAAGGGACAATCAGGCAGGGCAGTGCAGCCCTCCTCAGGCTGTGCAGGAGCTCTGGTGCCATCCCAGCCCCTCCAGGCACCTCCCCAGCCAGGCAGGGTGAGCCTGCAGTTGCACTCTTTCCTGCTGGTTTTTGGGACAAGGACTGAGAAGGAATGTGGAATTCTCATAAGGAATGTGTGAGATGAGGCTGCAGAGTGATCACGGGTTCAGAGATGGCAGCACAGAAGATGGACACGGCGGGCACGAGGTTCTCTAAGGTAAATGAAAACGGAGGTTGTATTTCTCACAAGAGTGATGGAAGTGGCAAACCTGTGGGGAAAGTAATGTGTGACAGGATTATTAAAGATTTTATTATAATAGAAACAAGAAAGGAGATGAAATAAAACTGCCAATCTATGACATTTTCTAACTTTTAATGCTATGGTTTATAAGTGTAGTAATTTTATTCTGTTGTAAATTACAATGTAGAGATAGTCATAAAACATTTTAATTTTTTTTTTCCTTGCAGGAGATAATAACATTTTAAGGGGGGTTTAAAAAAAAATCTATATTTTTATCCTACTTTGTTTCTGCTTATGGAACTGGCAACACTAAACAGTAGTCTGGGAAAAAGAGAAGTTTTCAAGCTTGCTTTAATGTAAAATAACTACGGCTCTCAGTAAGTGTGAAGACTGAAACAACTTCTTAATAGAGAACCCAGTATTGCTTTAAATATTAAAAGAAAAAATTTAGTTGAAATTCTCAGGGAGACTTTCTTCCCATAAATTTACACTTCTTTTCAAATCTTTAATTAGTTTTATGCAATCATTCTGATGTTGTTGGAGGAAAGAAAAATAATAAAATACGTGTTGGCAGTTGCAGTTAGAAACCTTGAGTGATACAGAAAACAAAGATAAATAAAGATTCTGAAAAAGTAAAAGCTTGCTTAGAGCGAGTGTTGCCTTAGAGCCCAGTGTTCGTAAAACTGAGATTATGTTGTTTATTTACAGCAGTTGTGGAAAGCTTATGTGAGTCATGAAATAATAAATAACATGTGAGAGAACTAGTTCCTGATCTTTGTGCCAAGCAGGCATTTAGGTATGGGCTGGCAAAGTCAGTAGCATTCTTTAAAAAAATACAGTGAAGCTATGTTAAAGGAGAAGAAAAATAATTAGTATTTTTTAATGTCAATTGAGGTGGATTATGCTCTTTTAAGCCCAAACATTTCTCCAGAGTTTCTCTTAAACTCAGAAGCATTTGAGATGCATTGAGAGTGCTGGGGTAGCTCAGAAATACTTTGCAGCAATATCCTTTTTCAAATGAGAGATGCTTTTGTTTAAATGATAGTGTGAACTGAGCTTGCAAGGAGTTTTCTCCAGCAGCACTGTGCTCCTCACCAAGAAATGCCCATGGGCTCACAGTCAGAGGTGCTCAGACATGCCCTGGTTCCATGTGGCTCTTGTGAGGAATCAGGAATGACTCCAAAGTCTGTAGGAGGGAAAGAAGTGGGAAATAGGAGATGTCCCTCATGAGAAATAAGATGGTTTTGACCAAATTGCTGCAGTAAAGAAGACTGCTGCTACAAAAATAGCTCTATATTTAGTTTATTGTATCTTTAGAGGCTTAAAACTTTCTAGATTAGCTAAATATTTACAACAAAATCAGTCTTGAATCTTATTCATTTGTTGGCATTTACCTTTGATTCTAATACATGTGTCTCTATTTTTCTTGACTCAATGCATGAGCATTTGAGCAAAATAAGAATGTACACGTGTATAGTTTCTTGATTTTGTTTTTTTGGTTTTTTCAATAAGTATTTTTAATCTCACTTTCACAAGTTATAGCCAGGAGCTGAAACAGCTTCCTGTTAATGACATATCAGAAGACCCAGTAGAAGAGTGTTCTTGGAAAGGTATTTTTATGTTCATTTTAGTCGCAGAATGACTCTGATGTACAAAGGGTGTGCAAATTAATGAATAATGAAATGATTTAAACATGTTTAATTTAATTTAATTTAAAAGCAAATAAGTGATCATGAGTCTGGTGGTTTCTGTTACTGGCAAGACGAAAGCATCAGTTTACTGCAAGAAAGAGAGTTAAGTGGAAGCAAATTAAAATATGCTGATTTCAAATGCTAAAAATGAAACATGAATTTGACCAAGAATTTTATGCTGAATCTAGAGATATGTGCTATAGGAAATTAAGGTCATCCTGTAGTTAGAAGGGAAAGTGACTTAGGGTTTAAAAGTATTTGCTTTCATTTTAGCATGTCTTTCTTCCTGTGCAACCTTAATAAAGTCACTAAACTTTTACTGCAAAATAATTTTCTTCATATACAAACCAAGAGAAATAACAGCCTTTGTAAGTTTCTTGTGAAGGCAGATTAATGAAGACTCATTAAATGATTTCATATCACCAAGTGTAGTGTGAAATTGAACATACTATCAATTAAAATATATTTAGCTAGTATTCTCAAAATAAAAATCTGAAAACCTACTCATATCTGAAAAAAAACGTCTCCAGGTAGATTTTGGATAATGACATATTACAACACCCAGTTGTTTTAGGTTTTGTTTCTGCCCTCTCTCTAGTAATTTCTTGCTATGTGTTTTAATATGTGCCACAATACATATGCACTATAATCCTTGAGCAGGGTGTTTTTGTTAAACCCTAAATTTGTAAGACTTCATAGTATTGTGGGAGGACTGGGATTTTTTATTCTTTTTTAATTAAAAACATGATTTTTACTTTAATTGTTATGGCTAATAAACATATGATTTCATATCCTTTAAGAGGGAGAACATTTATTGAGAAAAATGCTAAAACATTCCTTATATGAGTAATCTCAACTTCATGGAAGTCCTAGACTACGAAGACAGTCTTGGGGGAGAAGCTATTTCAGGCCTCTGTTAGGTAGTTGATTTTGATAATTTTTCATGGAAAGATGGTGGAAAAAAAGGAAAAAAAAATCAAAGATTTTAGCCTGCTGTCAATACAGATCTAGATCCATGAATAATCCATAGCTCAGTGTTAGTTTTGGCACACAGAAGTTCAGTTAAATGGAAGCTCTGCAGTTCATTTGACCAAGGTCCAGTTCTTATCTCTGAGTTAAAGATTTGAAATGAAATTTGGTGATTGTAAGCTTATTATAGGCCTTAGTGGATTTCTACTTCAGCTGAGAGTATCTTTGATTATTAATAACTTAATTTCTTGTTTGTAATTAAAATATGTAAACAGAGGTTGACGGAACTGTTAGAAGTGTTATGGACTCATTGTGTGTTCATTGCCCTGAGAAATGTTTTATGAAGTATCCAGTTACTGTCACTTGCCCATTCAAGCACAATTTATATGAACAAAAAGCATTCCTGTTTCTTTTTGCTAATTTGTGTTGAAAAATAATGCTTCGTCTGTAGATAAAAATATCTTCAGTTGGGCTATGGCACAAAAAGCATTATAGCTAACTCAGTTAGTGCCTGAGATGTCAAGCACCTCAATTACACATTTATACTCTAGGAGAAAGTAACAGCTAAGGAAAATATGAAGTATCATTTCGATGGTGTACCACATAGATGTGAATTTTCCTGTTTTATTTTCTCCTTTGATAAAAAGAAGTAAGAGTGCATTACTCAGCTGAACACAAATAAATCTAAAGCAGGTTGATGCAAGCAAGAAACAAGAAAGCACAGCCAGGATACTTTGACAAATAAGCACAGAAACAAGTCATGTATGTTCACACATAAAAATGTATACTTTTATTATTTACAGGTTTTATTCAAAGATGTTCTTTCTGAAAAAAGTAAGGAGCTGTACTAAGTCAGTTAACTTGGGAAATTTCATAGCCACGGGGTTCAAGCAGCTGTAAGATGAATATGTAAAGCCATCCAGAATTTTCTTCCAGGCAAAGGGAAAAGAAAATCAAAAGGAGATTCAAT
>VZRO01007691.1:77274-233848 GCA_013397915.1 Daphoenositta chrysoptera | reverse complement strand
CCAAGGATGCTGACTTACCTTGCTCCTTACCTAGTACACCATTATACTGCTTCTAAAGCAGTTTGAAGTTTCTCTTGTGCTTGATATTGGCAAATACAATCTTCTGCAAAGCCAGTGAAGCTTCCCTTCTACATCTGGGATCCCAAGACCTCCCAGGTACCAAGCCACTCCTGCTGAGTAACTCGTGAAGGTTCCTAAACTGGTGGTCCCAGTTCCTATTGCTTAGCCCCAGACTGGTCATAGGGTCAAAAAATTGAGATGGAACAAAAAAACCCCCAAAACAAACAAACAAACAAACAAACAAACCCTAACTCCAAAACAACCAAATGCCCCAAACCCCCCACTTTCAGTGCTGGGAGCATGACTGGTACCAAAGGTTTCTGTGCTCTGGCCCTGGGACGTGCTGCACTGGCCGTAGCACCACTCAGCCATGACCACAGGTGTCCCTTGCTTTTCACTGTAGCTCAGCTGAGGAAGTGGTCAGAGTGACAGAGAGCACATTCCAGGCTAGGCAGGACGTGCACACACATACACAGACTCATGGCATACAGGATAAAAGTCAGAGTGGCTGCCTCAGGAGCACTAGGTAACACCATACACTTGGAAAGCAGCACATGCTTTTACTTTAAACCAGAGGTATTTAAAGAAAATAATTTGATGCCTAGGGTTACTACTGAATACGTTATCAGAGATCAGTTTACAAGGATTTAGGGCATTACTTAAAAAATTGGAATACTGTCTAGAAACAGATATTTGCAATATATGTGCTCAACATGGCTGCACCAGGAGGGAGGCACTATGCATAAAATAGTTTTAAAAATGACTGACCCCTGGTATCAGCAGAAATAACCTCCCAGCAAACAGCTCTGAATAGATTTGCTTCAGCTCTGAATGCATTTGCTTATATACATGCATATATTTATATATGTAGACTACCAACAATGACCATTCAGAGACAAACAAAGCATAGAAAACCTTTGCACTATTGCCCAACAATCCTCAAGTTTGGATGGACTAAGTAGGAGAAACAAGTGACAAAGTCTCTGAATTATCCCTAGTCATATAAAAGAGTTCTGCTTGGAAATAAAGTAAACTAGCTGGCTGCTGAGATTTAGGAGCTGACAGTGGAAAAAACAACAAAACCAGAAAAACTCCTGCACAAGAGTAATGTAACTACCTGCAGGACAGTTCCATAGTCAGGAAGCAATTTATTGTCCACAGACCATATACATATATTTGTAGAAAAACCCCTGTATTGTCCATTTTGCTATTTAAAATGGAAACTCAACCACTGAAGAAAGAAAAACACTTGCTGTTTGTCTACCCTGTTTTCCTATGGACAGAACTGCAAGGACTGTCAAATGAGAAGTGTCTTCTTTCACATGGATCCATCGTTACCACCAATTCCTCACCAGAAAGAGCAGTTTTCAGGACAGTTCGGAAAAGTAGATAAGAGACCCTGTGATTTTACAGCTGAGGAAGGCCCCTCATGCAGCTGCTTTAGCACCTTTGGGTAATGGCTCTTGGAGCAGAAGCAAAAAGGTTGCAGTAGTTCTGTTCTGCCAAACCTTCTGCCCTGTGAGACCCCACAGAGGAACGGGGCACGGCGCCTTCCTGTGCTGCTCCCACACCCTGCAACCCTTGCATTGGCCCAGTGATTGAGTCTCACTGTGTTTGGTACTTATGATTACAGTGAAAACATAATGAAAACCCACTCGTGGCTCCTCATGGCTGAACTCTCAGGCTGTGGGTTATAGCCAAGGGTTCTGCCAGGGCTGGGAGCACACACTGCTCACTCCACTCCCCATGTACAAAATTTGTCTTTAGAGGCTAATTTACATAGGATTTATAGTACAGGAGACTTCACTTTGTGTTTGGAAAACCCTGCCCTGGCTCACAGATGACTAACAGAAGACAGAGAGAAGGAAGCCAACATTTCCACTCTTCCCTCCATGCACTCATTTCTATCTTTACAGCCAACACCACAATCTAGCTGCAAACCCAATCTGCTAGGCTAGCACATCTATAATGAGAGAAACATAAGAAACAGCTAAGATCCAGGCAGACTACACATAAGACCACTTTTTACATTTATCCATCTGTGTGTAAAGTAATATTAGCAAAACTGGTGCTGCTTTTTTAAAAGCAATTGGCTAATATATTTATGTGCAAAAAAGGATATATGTGGTATGATCAGCTATTGCAAATAATTCTGGTGTGCTCCCAAAGAATTTCAATTTAAATTATTTATTCAACATTCCATACTAAATCATATAATAAAATACGATTTCTACACAGAAAATAGATTTATTGCATACAGATGTGCTAAAATCAAAACATCTGCACATGAAAAATCATCAATACCACAATATTTTATCTACTTTGTGCAGATAAAGCAACCAACTAATTGCTTTCTGAAAAATTCAGGGCAGAAATTTAGTGCACCAAATATTTATGGGTTAAAAAGAAATGAAGTAATTACAGAATCCTGTATCACTTCCATTTGTACATAGTATATTGGGTGTAGGCACATGCCATCAGACCTCAAGTAATGCTTTGTAGATTGATGAAGTCTGACTCAAACAATATGTCACAACAGGAGCCTGACAACTGAAAGCATGCTTAATGCAAACTTGCAAAGTCTTCCAAAAGAATGCTAGATTTTGAGCCACTTAATGATTTGAGCAGTAGGCTCTTTTTACTGCTACTGAAATGAAATACTTCAGTAAAGCTCTCGTCATTTACAGATGTCCTTCTATATCAAAATCATGTGCCACTTTTGGTTCATTTACAAAATTGGATGAAACAGAACTGGATCTTTTACTTTTTCCTAACTGGCTGCAATTAGTAGATAGATGTTATTGAACAGGACTATTGAATATGTTCCCCCCAGTCTAATCTCTTTTGCAATGTTTTGAGTCAAACTGTAACCCAACAACCTTAGCAAACATCTTCATTTATTATTTTTGATAGAAAGGTTCATAACATCCTGCAATATGTGTGCTTTTTGTTTCTGCCTGGCTACTAGACACTGAAGTAATTTGGGGCATTTCTTAAAATGTCTTCAGCTACTCTTCAGTGTGATGTTAATTCTGAATTTATGTTTCCATGGAGCACGATGTGTAACACTAGAACAGCACTTTAGAGTTTAGTACTTTATCCACATATAAAATTGTTGGCTGTAAAAAATTCAAGCAATATAGAGAGTGGTTGAGTAGTGTGGGAAGAAACATCTTATAAAGGTAAAAAATTGACTGAAGTTTGGGGAAAAGTATTCTTGCTTATTTTAAAATATAGATTTAAAGACCAAGGATAGAGGTGGAGAAATTTGATTATCAAATATAATTTTAAGCCCTCTGTCCTTTAGAAACTAAGAATCTATGACGATAGGTCTTGTACTGTGGGAAGAGATTTCAAAATTAAAAAATTGTGCTACATTTAATCCTAGGATGTTTTCTTAAATATTTGATGGGTGCAGGTGCCTGACTCTACAGCTTACATGACACATCTGATCTTCTCAGATAACAATACTACCATCCTCATTTTTATTTAATAAATCCTCTGTCAAAAAAACAAACAAACAAACAGGAATGGTTTCTAAGTAGATTGAAGGAATAGGCAAATTGTGACACTTGGGCAGCTGTTGCTGTTCCTCGACAAGGCACCACACCAAAGCTGCAGCTGTCTGTGAGAGGGATGGATACAAAGGGACTCACATTTGGTTTGTGATCAATGGAGAAAAAACACTGGAAAAGAAGTGAATATGCCAGGCATATCTGGTGTGTAGCACCAGCCTGGAAATCAGTCTCACCAGACAAATTTCCCCAAGGAATATTTCACCTAGGCAAAGGAAGGGGTGAGGAGAGCTGTTTCTTTTCCACTGTATTTATGAAACACACTGCATTTCAAGCCGTGTGAAGGGGAGGTGGCCTTTCACATTGGGTATGGGAACTGTTATTGCCACAACCCAAATTATCAGCTCTTTAACCAAACATTCTCCACGTGTGTTAATAAAGAAAAAGCCTTTTAAAAGAGCCTGATACCAGAAACTGTTAATTTGTCAGCTGTGTATTATCTGAGGCAGCTTCCACATGCCTCTCCAAGCCTTTGAAACCTCATGGCACATCTGCCCCCCTGTAACAGCATTTACAGATGTTCTCTTTCTGGCATGTGTAAGGTGCCTGGACTTACACTATTAGCACAGCAAGCTCTTTGAAATCTTTCCTGAGCTCTATATAACAGCTCATATAAAAGAAAAAATAATATTTTCTATCCTCCTTATTAAGAATCAAATGAACATATAAATACATTAGTATGAAAAATGTATGTCAAATGCTCCTAAATTAGGAAATTGAGTAAAAAGCAAGTTTGAGCAAACCTTGAGAAAGCTCTGGGAGACCTTCTCCATCACACTTCTTTGGAAAACCATTCCCCATGCTAACACTCGTGCTCAACTCTTACAACCCAAATTTAAAACCCATCACAGGATATAAGACTGGGGATTCTGAACAGCCCTATTCTTTAATATGAATTTTAAGGAAACATGAACAAAATTTGGTTACTGTCAGATTCTAAGAACCCCAGCCGTATCTCCTGGCTGTAAAGCTGTTCTGTTGCAAACTGTGAAAGAATATGAAGTCTTTTCATTTATCACTATTATTTATGGAACTGAACAAAAATCATCTTTCAGTCACAGACTGTGTTATCCCTTTTACCTGTGTGTAGAGCTACACACACCTATATGTGTGAAGAAATACAGCTAAAACAGGTGTAAGCATGTAAATACTTTTGCAATAAAGACAGATAAATGTCAGCAAGCCCTACCTTAAACGAAATAAACTGCCAGATTAAAACATTCAACATGGGTCTGCAGACCAACTCCTCTTTTTTTTGCCATGTTCCAGGAATCTTTTCCTAGCAGCCCAGTACATTCCTTACAGGGTTTTTTTTTTCTGTCCATGTTCTCAAATTGGACTATGTCTTGCCAATGGAAATGTAAAGACAGTGATTGTATTTAATGTTGTTGATTACCATTCAAAAAATATTTTTCTTTCAAACTCCTCTAGCTTCTATTTCAAGTCTTTTTTACGGCTACCAAATTTCAATCATTTTAGGAAAATGGATGGAGGTAAAATAAGAAAAACATAAGAAATTGCTAAGTTCAGCAACGCAATTAATGCAGCCAACATTGGCAATCTGAAAGAAGACAATCAATGGCTGGAAGGTGACCTGGCTTCAGAGTTTTCTGCCATAGCAATCAATATTATCCTTGCTGCAGACAGACTACTCTAGATATGTGAGGTTTCATCTCAATGGTTTTTATTCTTGTATAAATACTTTAAATAAATAGCACAAGAAGAACACCTAGGGCTACTTTCAATTACATCCCTATTGTGCAAAGGTGAAAGCAGTTCCACTTGGTAGAATTTGCCCTTCTGTCCAAGACAAGATACTTTCAAAAGGAAAAAGGAACTTAATGAAGTGTTATTTACAGACTGTGCAAGTTTATGTTATACTGTTCTCACATTATCAGAAACCATTTCTAATTGGAGAGAATTTAGTAAACAGGCAAATTCTTATGATTTCTTTTGTTTCCAACTGAAATTTCACGGACCACTGATTCAAATTTCTTGCTATTTTAATAACAACAAAAACAGTCCCAAAGCAAGTGCCATTTTCCAGGACGTGTTTGAGTTTTTTTCCTTCATAAAATATTTAATCATTCCCTTAGAGATGATCTGATAAATGTAAAAAAAAAATAATAAAGAAAGCTTTATCCTCAATCACTTTTTTTATCTGATATGCAAATGCATTACAAAATTAGTGTGCAGTTGTTCTGAGTTACAGAATTATACAAAACTATTGACAAACAATTGGCTTGGGCTGCTGTTGACTAGTAATATTACTTATGTTTGGACTACTTTATCCAGGACTAACCACCAAAAGCCTGCCCATGGGCCCCCAGGGACGGAAGTACATTTTATAATCAAATTACTATGTGTTTCTGGCCCTTAAATCAGCAAGCTACACCAGTACACATTCACATTCTTACACAAGGGTATATCTAAGCCTATGCTTAAGGACAAGTGGATCATTAGATTTTTTTGTATCTGGGATAAGAAAGGCAAAATAAGTAATTTGGATACATGATATCTTTAGGAGAAGGACGGCAAATCTCATCCAAACTCAAAAAAACCCCTAGACAATAAATTTCTAATATTAACCAAATGCCCATTTCAAATTATGCCCCAATCCTGCACCAACCCTTTCAATCTCAAAGAGCATTAGCAACAAAAGAAAGATAAAAAAAAAGTTAAAAGCCAAACAGAACAGAAGTATATACTCAGCAAAATTATTTGTGTTACAGTAGTTAATCTTATATTCCTTGGGTATAGGAAAAAAACCAATGGTCAAATTGCTTTGTTAATAAAAGATTATAAAGTATCTATTGAAAGCACAGAACAATTTTGCCTCTGATAAATAGGATTTTTTAAATTTTAATTTTCAGGGAGCTTGATCACCAAGCTTACTTGCTGCTAGAGTCCTTTAAAGAACCTCAAAGTTTCTAAGCAAAGCACTTTTAACTGCCAATAAACACATACAAGAGTAACGTGGTTTTAAATGTACAGACGTACATTATCAGAAGTGAACTCATTTGATGTCAGTTCTAATATTCTCAACTTGATATACTTTTGTTGTTTAACTTCTTGACTTCGGAAAAAGTGCTTCACTCAGAGGGTTTTTGGGCTCTGGAACAGGTTCCCCAGGACAGTGGTCACGGCCCAAGCCTGACAGAGTTCAAGAATTGTTTGGACAATGCTCTCGAGCACATGGTGTGACTTTTGGGGTGTCCTGTGCAGGGCCAGGAGTTGGACTCGATGATGCCTGTGGGTCCCTTCCAGCTCAGCATATTCTGTGATGCTGTGACTTATTCTTAAAAGTGATAGCCTTTGACTCATGGCACTCAAAATGAAGAATGGCAACTACAGTTTCAGTTCATTTAAGCATGTCAGTAGTCTTACCAACGCTGATTAAACTACTTACACATTAGGAATTGGGCAGAGGCTTTAGTAATTAGCTGGATTGGGCACAAAACCCACTAAGTGTAGTTAAATTTCCTCATGTTCCATTATATAGAAATCAAGGCATAAAAATTTTTAATGAACATCAGAGAACTGTGTCAGCATTGTTCTAGGAGAGCTACAGATTTGTACAGTTTAGATATATTCTAATTTAAAGATTTCCACAATAGGGAATTAAAAAGACCTGAATTATAATTCTTTTAATGGCAGATCACTTGATAACACTGACATCTCAAGCAGTTCTATTTTAAAATTCATGGTAGTGCAGACAAATACTTTTTGAAGGAAAAGAATTTAACATTATCTTTTTACTTTGTCTAATTAGCTGAATACTGTGTTTTTTCACCCTGCAGCTCTTAAAAAGCTGATCTAATTTCACAATGAACACTTAATGCCATTATATTTGGAAATAGTTGCATTTGCCAACTCTTGTGCAATCACCATTCATCCCACTGCACTCATCTCTTGCTTCTCGTTCCTACTTTCTGCCTAGATAAGCTCCTTTCATTAAAAAAACTGTTTTGCTGATTCAAGAAAAAAAAAAAAAGTTGGAAAAGTTTCTCTGTGAATATATGCAGATATCCCCATACTAATACATATTAGCTCCTTTTCAGTTTGCCCTCCATATGGGCATTCCATCCTTTCTGTCCTTGGAAGCTCTTTGACAGCACGGAAATTCAGATTCAGAGGAGGTTCCATGCTCACTGTAGAGCACCAAACCACAGAATCACCCAGAATAGATGAAGTGGGCAGAGACCTCTGTAAATGATCTTATCCCACCCCACTTGGGCAGGGTCAGCTGAAGCAGGGTGCCCAGGACTGTGTCAACTGGGCTTCTGAACACCTCTGAACATCCCCAACCTCCCTGGGAAACTTGTCCCAGTGTTTAATCATCCGTATGGTAAAATGGATCTTACTTTTAAACTGAACTTATTTCAGTCTATGCCCCTTGTCTCCAGTCTTTCCACTGGGCACTGCTGTGAAGACCCTGACTCTCCATCCTCTTTACTCCCCACGCCATCAGGTATTTGTTCACAATCATGAGGCCTCCCTGAGCGTTCTCTTCTCAAGACTGGAAAATCCCAGATCCCTCAGCCTCTCCTCACACAACAAATGTTCCAAACCCTTCATCTTTTCAGCCTTCTCCTGGGCTCACTCCCTCACACCCATCTCTCCTGTACTGCTGCTTCTGTGCCCACATCACGCAGATGTGGCCTCACCACTGCTGAGCAGAGGGGGAGCACACCTCCTTACCACCATTTGTGAAATAAGTTTGTCCTCACAAAAGTCAGCAACCAGCCAGATCCTGAACTGTGAGCACACATTTCCTTCCAAGTGCAGCTCCATTAGCAGGCAGATGACCAACCTTAAATGCCTGGGACCCCTTCCCTTGCGGAGGGAACAGACACTTGATAGAGCTCAGATTAAATGAAGAGGACTTATTTACACCCTTTACATGACTGGCCTATGGCCATCCAGACACGCTCACCTGACATAAACCGAGCTCCCTGGCAGACCAGCAAAGGCAGTAAAGCCTGGGAGTGGACAGGGAATGGAATCCATACCCAGGAGCAGTAACTTCTCTCAGTGAAGCAGATCGATTTTGAGGGAGAGGTCTCTCCACAGATTGATTCATTCCCAGCTTTGAGTCGACTTTCTGAATAATGGTAATTTTTACCTGATGATATGATATTTTCTCACTGCTCCAAAACTAGGAAAGCTGATTTTGGCAGCACTGGCAATGCTGCTGCGCATCTCTGAAAATACATCTGTAGTGACAAGCACGACTGGGACTGGCTGAGATGAAATACTAATACAATTGATTAATCGTGACAGCTATTGAGCATTTCACCAGTTGGGAGGATAAATACATTACACAGTTAAAGGAGACATTGCCTCAACCTCTCTCTGACTCTATTACTGCAGATCGAGAGCAGCTCTCAGCCAGAGAAAGGGGCCCTCAGCACCTACAAACTGCCCGAGACACGTCTGCATACATTTTAGACAAACAGTTCATCGAAGCCAGGCAGTTGTTTTTTCTTCCATTTTCATTTTCCATTTGCTTGCTCAACCTCTGCAGCCCCTTTGTTTCCTGGTAATAGGTGAGATAGGCAAATACAGGCTCCGGGCACTGGAACGAAAGGGCCTTTCATGTTGTCGGCCCCTCAGAATGAGCGAGCAGTGTAAGCCCTCTCTGCAGTTTACATACTGTAGTGGCCTGCTATAGAAACTATGTAATTTGGTTTGCTTTGTTATTTGATAAATGGCAAGGAAAGCTTTGTAGCATGTTGACTGACCCTACTTGTAAGGTCATAGGCCAGCACTGGAGTGAGAGGACACAGCCGTCTGCATGGTCCCAGCATGCCTCGAGATTGCCTGGGAGAAAGCAGGCTTTATTAGAGGTACAAAGAGCTTGTGATGAAGAGCATCAGCTCTTAATCAGGAAAAAATATTGGGGCGGTTTTCAACGAAAAGATACTGAGAAATCTTTACACATAACATAAGCACAATATAGAACAGTGAGGCATATAAATAACACCACCTCTAAAAACCTTTACTCTAGCCCAGCATGGACTGATCCTTTTTTGGCCCAAACCTACACACTTTTTCAGCCTGTTCAGAACACGATTTGTTAAACAGAGTAAAACATTTATATTTGAGAAAAATATATTTCAGTGAAAGTTATGTTCACTTCACTACACTGTTATGTGTAGCAAGGCCTGTGGAGGCATGGAGAAAATGCCAGTCAGCCTGTTCATATCAGCTTTTACCTCCATGAGCCACTTGTGACATTAATCCTTTAAGAGGAGACTATGCCCAATATGGGCTCTGAGCATGAGGCACTGCTGGACCCCAGCTGATTGAAACATATGGAGACAGAACAGAAAAGGAATTTTAGTCAATAATTTCCATCCGCTCTATGTTCTCCCCCCTGCTCCCACTCTCCTCACACACATGTGAGATCACAAACTGGGATCTTCCTTTAACAGCTCTGAATTGGCTGATATTTATTAAATAAGTTTGTAAGACAGCAAGGAGGTGTGCAGCACCCATGAGCAGACTGGGTACAAGCAGCATGAAACAGGACTGCCCACCTAGGATTGCAGAAATATTTTAAATTGGAGTACAATTAAAATTACACTGCAAAATCCTGTATTTTTATGTATAGCAATTTTCCCCTGTGGAAGTATCTGTCTTGCTGTAGTTCAAAGCTCTGTATTTCATATGTACAGTTACATCTGTCCTACCTCTGAGAACACACTGACACTATCGAGGACCTGACCTCAAAGACATTCCATGGAGATAGCTCATGAATGGGAGTAGCTACTGAATTAGAAAAAATTGGCTCTCCACTGCCGAATATACAGGGTAGAAATTCAGTTGTCAGTTTATTAAATGACTTCTGATAGACAATTAAATTAATATTCTGAGATGAGTAGAGATTATTGATTTGTATCGTCATTCAAAGCACTGCAAATCCAAAGTCCCTCTATAAAGAAGAGTGGAAAGTTTCCAGAGAGACCAAAGCAGCTGGAGAGACCCTGGGCCACAACAGCACCAACCAGCTGGGGAGACACTGGGCACATGCAGCTCCAGCTCAAGGAGTGAGCTCAGCACTCAAGATGAACCTGTTGCCAAACGACAGATGTGTTCAGAGAAATAAAATCTTGTGTGTGGGCAGTCTGCACATTAAAGCTGGAATTTAGACCTACCATTTGCATAGCAGATATGAGGCAGATGACACTTAAGACAAACTGAGATTCCTCTTCTGAATTATTTGGCTTGCTTCTTATTTATTTTGCTTTATTCTGTACCAGCTCGATTTTGTGAGTCAGGGAAAAGCACGAAGTGGAAATTCCTTGCTAATCACTTGATCAGAGCTGGGCTATGGAGACAGTCTTACCATGAATCTCTGAAAACACAGACCAAGGGCTGAATTAGCCCAGGAAAACTCACCTGGAAGCAAGCTGTTACAAAGGGGGCACCACGGTTTGACAGGCAAGGGATGAGACTTAATTAAAGCTAGAGGCGGGAAGAGAGGAAGAAATTAAATGCTATTTGGGAACACATGAAACAGAAATAACTCAAAATATGAAATATTTATAATTTGTAGCTGTGAGGGGTTATTTGGAAATATTTTATTGCTCTTTTTCTGTCCCCAGTGTTTTTTCTAGGAAGGGAGGAAAAGTAGAATACTTCAAAGGATGCGAACCAGGAACTGGAGGAAAAACTTGGTATGTGTGCGTGTGTGTTATCCATGTACTTCTGGTCTCCTTTCATTCTTGAACGCATTCCATCTGAGACTTGGATCTCACTCAGGTTGAAAAGCCAAAACACACAGATTTAAAAGTGATGGGGCTATTCTCACTTCCAGTGCCAGTAAACTCATTATTAGGACACTGGATTTGGAGTAACGCAGTTCTCTGCTCTCTTGCTTTGAAAGCCCTCCCGTTCTGGGCTGCAGGAGGGGGTGTGTTACCATCCCTCCTGGAGGAGGTCTGGATGCATCCTTACCCCCTCTTCAGGGGTCAGCCTGCTCACAGCATAGCTGAGCTGTGGTATCCTTTGAAAAGATGCAATATATGTGCATATCAGCCCTCTTTTAGTTACTACGGAAAAGGAATTCAGCCCATTCCTAGCCTCTCCAAGGTGTCAGGCTTACCAGATTATCGAACCTTCTGCCTCCTTTGAGCATGCTGTCAAAATAGGTACTAGCTAGTCTTTAAGTATATAGATGTATGGATTCCCTATATTAAACAATACTGATGGCAGTATCTGGGTTCTGTTGGTATCAATACTACCATCCTCCCTTTAATCATTGCCATAGAAAATTCTGAAGAAATAAAATCAGCCTGGATTTTCTTACTTTTTCTCTGATGCTAATTTTGTTACACTTAAATTATTTTGTAATTTTTTCCATACCCAGGCAGGCTAGAAATTTTTGTGTGTATTTTAAATAAAATCTTAAAGCTGGGGTCCAACAAACCTCATCTATCTCAAGACAGAGAAAGTCATAGATGTTGACAAAGAAGGAATCTTCATCCTAAAAGTGCACGGTAAATGTTAAGCAATCACTGCAACATCCACTTCAGTAAGTAGTATTATCTTCACATAGTGGGAAGGGCTAAATCCAGAAGAAGATGTGAGTACGACTGAGCCAAGCACTGCTGTCCTCAATTCCTGCTGACTGCAGCCAGCCTGGAATTTCACTCCCTTGCAATGCTCTGCAGAGCTGAGTCCAACATAAATTCAAACCTGAACAAGTCATCAAACTGCTGTATAACTTCACACAGTGACACATTTGCTAAGGTGTTTAAAGTTTCTCTTCTATTAAATACCATAATTATTCATGCCAACCTGATTATTCACATAAATCAGCCCTCCGTTTAAGCTTTCCTTCCCTTGAGAACACTAAACACTCTAACGTGACCGTATCTTTAACTTAAATAAAAAATTGCAAATGCCTGTCTTCCAAAGGAAATGCTGTACAGATCCAGCACAGCCAGGGAACTACCTTAACAGGATCCTGATAAAAGAGAGTAGCTTAAAGCAATACAGATAGGACAAAACGAGAAGGTAGTCAAGAGTCTCCTTTCCCATCTCAAACATCCTAAAAATTCTAAAGTGCATTTAAAAAAGAAAATTCCCTTCATCACCCTCAAGGTGAACAAACACTTTCAGCATTTTGGTATGGGAGTACCACACAAGCAAGGCCTCCAGCCAATGATTTGAGGAATAAGATAGTGCTGTAGGACCTTTCCTAACTGCTCACAGCTTCAGGCAGCAGAAAAGAGAAAGCTAAAAGACAATAAAATTATGAACATAGCCTACAACATTTTCGTGATGGAGACTGCTACTACCGTGCTCCAGAGAGCCGAGTCCCTCTATATCCATCAAAATATCTGCACAAGCAGCTCTGTCAGGGGATAAAAGCAAAGCCAGGTGAGCAGAGCTAGGAGACACATTGGGTGCTTGCAGGTGGCTGGGCTCAACACTGCTGAGCACAGGTATTCAGCCAGGGCTGCACCCTCTGCACCCCAAACCTCCCTCTGCATCCCAAACCACAGCAGCACAGAGGTGCTCCAGCCTGAAAGGAAGAAAATTCCAGCTAATTCCCCCCAGGCTGCTTACAGATGGCTCGAAGCAGAAGCCCTGGGGTTCCCCTGCAGTGCTCACCTCCTGAGCCCACTGGCTGCTCCCTCATCTGCTCTGTCAGAGCCATTGACATAGGAAAATAAAATTAAATTAAAGCAGGTAATCCTGATGAAGTACAACTGAGAAATTTTCATCCTTGTGCCAGGAGATATGACAGACAGCAACCTTTATTCAGGCAAGTGTGTGTGAGGTTCCTGATCCTCCTAACCCCACTCAGCTCACACAGGATGGCACAGCTGGCTCAGCCCAGCTGTGTCCCCTAATTTCACAGCTTGGCTGTTTCCATCTTCCTGTGCCAAGTGTGTCTGGTCAGTTATATCCTCACTGGAATATCTCACTGACTGGAACAGGTTATGTACCTACTCATAAATAACCCCTTTAAATACAGATAAACAGTCTTTGCAGGAATAAAAAGAAGTAATATAAACTGTAACATGAGTTCTGGTTTTGTCATTTCCCATGTAAAACACTAGGCCAGCATTGAACAATTGTGCAAACTTTCCAAGAGAACAGTCCATAAGCCAGTTCTTTTTACCAGGTGTCAATACCAGAGCCAAATAAAATCTTTACACATTATATTGATCTGCATCTATCACATCTTGATCAAAGTTTCCTGCCTTCTGTTAAGGTGCTAACGATTTCCTAAGCAAAATCAAACACAGCTACTCAACTGTCTCAACAAGTTACATGAAGTCCCTCTAATTGCTGACCTTGATGCATCTTTTCTCGCATACTAATTTCAGCTAAGGGAGATAGTGCACACACGTTAAATGATGAAGCAAGGCAAGAGCAGAGCCAGCTGCAGGTAACTTGGTAAAACTCTCACTCATTCATAAGTCTCAGTTTTAGGGACTTCCTTTCTGTCTCTGTTCAGACAGACCTGTTGCTCCAGAACTAATTTTTCAAAGCCCAAATAGTTAAGACTATCCCAATGACAGTCACAATATTGCTAACAAATAAAATTCACTCTATTTCTTCATACAATCACACAATTATTTCTGTTGCTCCTGCTTAGTCACCTTTTACTCAGATCAAAAGGGGAAATCTGAGGAACAAAGTCAAAATTTAAAAATTATTGATTTAAAGTGCCTTTTAAAAACAGCTGTGGCACATGCTTGCCCTGAGATTTCCCAGTGACTCAGTTCTCAGCAGCATCTCAACTGACAGGGCTCCATCTTTGCCTCTTTAAAACTCCATATGGAGAAGCTCATGTTTTCTCTCTGTGCTTGCAATGTGATGAAAGGGGAAAATTAAAGGGAATGGGACCCTTATAGTAACATATTTGTATTGCTATTGTTAAACCTGTGTTGAGAGCTTAGAACTTTCCATAGAAAAATTTGTACTTGGAGGAAATCTGGAAAGAAGGGGCTTGGCCCTGGAGGGAATTTCATAAAATACCAAATTAAGACATGTCAATTGGGTTCTTAAATTACGCAAATGCAAAGCAAATAACATACATCAATGGCTTGAAGTGCTCTTTTGTAATCAAATGATTTGTGTTTCAAACCTGAGATTTGACAAGTAATTAATTCCTTCAGCAGATTTATTTTGTATGGGTTTTTTGCATTTTTAGAAAAAGATAGATTGCATCATAATGTAGTAGAATATAAATTATTATGCCACACATTTTTTAGTCTGTCTGAATTTCTTTTTTTTTTTGGTTACACATTGTAGAATATATGAGTGCTCTTAGAAATTCTTTCTCCAATTTTACAGTTTGCATCTTGCAAATTTTATCTCTGACATGTTTGCTTAATATTTGGATAGCTGCCATTGTGTGCACAAATTAGGCTGCCTCTTTTGAAGTGCCAAGCCCCTTATCCATTACATTTCCCATTGCTTTCAACAACCATTCAGGCTGGAACGTAAGGGTCCTTCCCTGCACTGTGCAGGACAGGGCCAGGGGGTCACATGTGCACTTCAAGGGGTTGAACATCCAAAATCTCACTTGGTTCTCACAAATAGTACTCGTGAACTTGCATGCCAGGGTTTGCACACAGGAAGATTTACAAAAGTGTAATTTAAGGAATGGTTTTCAACTCCGATGGGAGAAGTTTAGCGTTCAGTACAAATCTGTCTCAGAAACACTTAGCATAGACTTTAAGCAGGGTGGATCAGCAGCTGGTGGCCTCTGAAAACACGGGCAAGCCTTTTCCAACCGGCACGTACAAGCAGTTACCACCTGGCAGATACTCTTCATTCACTTTCCACCTTTTCAATTCCACGCTTGAGTGACGATGTTTTGCACCTGCGTTGCACAACCTAGGAGTGCACAGGCAGCTTTGTCGCGGCGCGGGTGAGGCAGGGCCTGGTCACCGGCAGGCTCCGTCGCGCAAAGCGCGGGGGATGCGCGTGGGACTGGCCCAGCGCACTCGGCCGCCTTCGGGAGAGCTCAGACGCTCTGCTACAGCACTCCTTCCTGCTGTGCTGCCTTTTGGTGTTCCAACAGATTCCTGCTGAAGGTTGCCTCTGCTCGGCGAGCCCCATCTGCCAGGCTGCGGCACGGCCCCGGCTGCTTCTGCAGTCTAAGGCTGGCAGGGAGCACTTCCCAGGGCAAGAAGAGTTTTGCCCAGATATCCCTCAGCAGCCGAGATGGAGAAGACCAGGATGGAAGACCCCGTCAGCCATGGAAAACACACAGGCACGCCTCAGCAGTAAGGGACAATTATTCAAATTGTGCCTGTGAAAAGCCTGCTGCAGACCAGACCCTTTCTGGTCTCAGGCTGCTCTTCTCCAGGTACAAATAGCTGATGCTGGGGACAGAGAGACCATTGCCAAGACAAATGTGTGATCAGAGATCACTGAGAACTCCACAAAGTTCTCATACCTGCAGTGATGTACAGGGTGCAGGGTAGGGGAAAACAAAACCATTTTCTAAGGCCTATGACTCTAAAATCTAATTTCCTTCAGCCATATTATTACCCTTATTATGAAAAGTATGTAAAACTATTAGCATGGATCTAACCTTGTCAAACTGACTATCAATGCATAATACTTATTTTCAGTGGAAAGAACACATCCCTGCCTCAAACAATGAGCGTAAGAGCTCTTTCAAAGAGAACAGAACAAGGTATCTTTTTATGTACTAATAAATTCCCAAATAAATTCTCTCACTGAAGGGTGTAAAAATTTCCTAGAGATGAATGAATATGTAGTGTTTTATAGAAAAATTATTTATATTAATATATTTATATAAATATTATATCTAAATATTATATAATAGATATAAATATTATGTATATATATACTAGATATAATATATATAAATATTATATTAATATATTTATATAAAAATTATTCTGTCATACATTCTCAAAATCCAGAACCTTCATCATTAGAGTGAGACAAGCTACATCTTTTTCCCTTCCTTTTTGTCTATACTGTAGCCAGTGTTGTTACCATGCAAAAGGTAAATGTTTGTATTTCCCTCTATTCCATAACACTATTCATCGAGCTGTAACAACACAAGTGTCTAAACTCTCCAGGTTTGACTGAATGCATCAATTGTTCTTCCTGTTCTTGAGAGGCTTCACATTTGAGGTTGAGAAATATTTCTACTGTAAACATCAGACCAAGGAGCACAAATTCAGCTTTCATTTCTCTCCATAGTGATCTTTGCATACAACTTATGACACAAAGGTGAGTCAATATGTAATACAGCAGCAACAAAATATCTCAATAGAAAGAAATTCCATTTTATTAATACTTCAGTTGCCTCTTTAAACAAAAGATCTGCTGCTGTGCCTGTGAGCGGCCAGTTCAGTTGTAAGGCTTACAACATAACTGAACCGTCCTGAAGAAATATGGTCATGAAATGTCTTCTTGATAAACTTGTCTGAATAAGAGTGACCAAGAAGACTTCAGTTCCAAATCTGTAAACCCCTGCATGCAAGTGGATGTAAGAATTATGGGGAAGAAAGTTGTACCCACAATTAGTGCAGCTCTGAGACAAAACCTAGTATGACTTGTCTACTTAATGTGCTTGGGTTTTTTTCCCTGTGAAAAGGGGCTTGGTTATTCCTTAGGCCATTTACTTCAATTATGTGCTACTGAACAATCACACGTATAGGTCACACCTAAAAATTTCACATGTGCACGATATTTTCTTTTTTGTATAGATACTGTGCATATTAAAGCCTCATCAACAACCACATAGCAAGTTCTTACTTTCTTCTCAAGATACTTGTTCTCAAAGACTGATTTCCCCTCTGATAAAGGTACACACTATTCCCAGTTCTACCCACTCTTACCAATACACCCAATCTCAGTGCCATGCATAGCCAAAAGCCACAGAAATTCCACCTGAAATCCTTAATGAACCTCTTCACTTCACAGATACTTGGATGCTCTCTTAAAATAAGCGATCATTGGCTTAAAGTAATATTAATGTAGGAGACTCAACAATTCATTTTTCTACTTGTGTCAAATTACTGCATTATGTAGTTATAACAATAAAAAAGTCTGAGTTCCCTTTATCAGCCATAGGTCTAAATCACTGTAAGTTTTGCTATTAAAGAGTCTCCCTAGGTACACTGCTCTGTCACAGATCTCAACTCAAAATCATTTATTTAACATCTGTTTCACAATAATTTCTTAAAGATTTACTTCCTTTAAACACAACTGGGACACTTGATCCTCCCTTGTTTCAATCTGCAATATCCTTAAAAATAACAGTAAAAGATGTTATGAATACAAAACCAAAGCTGACACCAATAAATTTCAGTGACTCATTTCTCTTGCATTATTCCTGCTTGGCTGCTCCTAGAAGGAGATGAACTGTAGAGACACTCAGAGGCAATTTAGTGGTATTACAGAAGGACCTATTCAGTCTGGGTGGAAAAGATCCTCTCAAAATCACAGGAAAACATTTTGGTTTTTTGGAGGGTGTGTGTAGTAAGTACAATTTCTCAAGTGAGAAACTCCAGATCGCTGGTGGAGCTATGCTTGGAGTGGAGCATGCACCACTGCCTGGCACACCGTGCCTTGAGAGCGGGTAATGCATAAATGCAATTGCTCTACCTGGTTACTTCAGAATAAAAAGTTGCTTTTCTTTCACATAGGAGGTTATCTTTGCAAAAATCATTAAGGGGAGGGGTTGCCTCTATAAAACTAATAATACATTAAAAGCATGAACATTTTCCAGGTGTTAGAAGTTTTTATGCCAGGCTACAATGGCATTGTCGCAGACTTGTCCTCTCTTTTCCACCTGGAAATTTTGCCTGGGCTGAATGTAAACACTCTGGACATTGTTCCAAGATTTCTGGCAACCCAGACATAACTAACTACTCCCAGGCTACATCCAGAAATGCCAAACCAATGGCTCCTGAGCAAGCACGGGTCAATTGTCCAGCACAAGCTCCACGGGGCACGTTCTGGAGGCCTTGTGCAGCGCAGGGTGCAGCAAACGCACAGAACCATCCGAGCACCCATTCCACTCCAGGAAACTTGGGACAGAAACAGCACCACCTGAGCTTGCTGCTGCCCTGCCCTGTGCCAGCAGGCCTGCCCCAGGTCACAGCTGCCTTCCCATCCCCAGGCTGGCTGTATCAGCCCTTGCTGGCAGCTCTGCCATCGCCTTCACCAAAGCTCAGCATCCCGAGCAGGCACCTGCCCCGAACAGCCACGCCAGGCTGCGTTTGCAAACAAAGAGATGGAGCTGATAGTGCAAATGCTAACATTTTATCAAGGGTCTTGCAATGTTTGTTGTTCTTGTACTTGAACTTCTGGAGCTGGAGAATTGCGTGAGAATTGGAACTTTTCATTTAGGAAAAAATATTTTCGGATCAGAGCTCTGCAGCTGAAAAAGTGTAAATTATCTGATAAGCTGACTGGAGACTATTGCTTGTCCAAACACATAGAATAAAAGAGTTTACAAATGTGACCTTAGAGACTTGAAAAGCATAGGTATATTAAAAAAATTATATTTTTTTTCCTTGTTAATAATTTTTAAGCCACTCATAAAACCATCAATAGCTTTGGCAGTCCATATCCTGCTGATAAATGGCAATTTTGTGTAGATGAAAGTTTGATTTTAAAATTATATTTAATTTTTTTGGGGGGAGGGTGAGGGTGTCTCTGAAGTGTTAATAATAATTGATACAGAAAAAATTTTCCTAGATGGAGGCACTGGGAAATTATCACAAGTGCTGAGCTGTTTGTCACAGTGAGTGCCTGAGGTCCACTCCCAAAAGCCTGGAGGGTCCATTCCAGCTGGTTGCTGAGCTGCCTCTGTGCCAGCCTACTACAGTGCTACAGATGCTTTGGATCAAATCAGCATGCTCAGGTATCAGGGACCCTCATGATTCGTGTCAAGGATCAAGGAGAGAGAAGGGGGGCAGGGGGAGGAAATAATGGGATTTTCCTCAATCCTATAGTTCATGCAAACATTTTTCAGAGATGACAGCTATATTTTCAGTTTTGTCCTTGATGGCAATGTTTGTGAGAAGAGTTGGATTTTTTAAAGTGAAATAACTAGTAGTCTAGAATTTTTACATATATTAATTTAAACTAATCTGAAAATCTAGGAACACAGATTTTCAGAATTCATATAGATAAGCTTTACAGGTCTTCCTTAAAAATTATTCCAGATGTATCAGCTTATAGATTTGTTTCTCTTTTTCCAATAGTACAATTCAGAAGAAACTCACTGAAGTCAGTGGCGACACGCCAGCATAAGAATGGAACAAGTAGATGGAAAATCCATCACGACTGGAGTAAGGAATTAAATCTGGTCTTTCCTCCCTCAACCACAGCGCAGTCATAGAGCTCCAGCCAAGTTAAGGTACTTAAGAAGGGAAAGGAGAGTCACTGTGTAATGAGAGAGGCCTTGGGAGATGCTGCACATCTCACTGAAATCCTGATTCATTGGGGACAGTCGGTGCTGGTGCTGCAGGAGGGCTCTGCCTCACCCTGCAGCTCTGCCCCATGCAATGCCTGCCATGGAGCTGCACTGCTGCACCCCAACGAGAGCTCCATACCACTGATATACTATATTTGGTGTCTGTACACAAGAACAGGCAACTGGAATCTCTTCAGCCGCCTCAAGTGCCACCAGGACTTTAGGAATCCTATTTTCAGGGTGACTCACGGCTTCCCAAGATGTCTAACCTCAAAGAAGCTGGGCAGACCCAGTGACCCTCTCTCTGCATTATATATATCCCTGGAGTTACTGTGCCATGCTGCTTCACACAAAATCCTGATGAAAAACACTAAGTGCTCAACCAACTAGTGAGCAGCCAGACTGTGTGTTAGAGCTGCAACCCCCTGGACAGAGCCCCAATTAGCTGTGCCAGGAAGGATTGCAGGATTGAAGCCTCTGACTGTACTTAAATTACATGAGTTATCTTAGTGGTTTTGGTACCTACAGAGCCATGACTTCCCTATAGAATCAGTGCCTTAAACCTCCAGAGCCAAAACTGAACTTGGCAGGGAAGCTGGGGCAGGGGCTGTAGGTGGCATTCTTCCTGCCCTATGTTTGCCAGCTGTCCTGCAGCTTGTGCCCCCTTTCCTGTCCCTGCAGATGCTGTGCCTTTGTCACCAGACCCTCGTGTGTAAACCCCCTACCCCAAATGCACCTCATCAACCAAGCAGCACTAAGCACTCCCCAAAGATTCCACACCCACAGAACACAGCTGACCTTCAGAAGAACAAGATAGGAGAGGTCTCCATCAAATTCCTTCTCAAACTTCCTTGCTGTTGCACCCACACGGAGTGTGACAGCTCCTGGGTAGCTCAGATGTGCTAAAACCTCTGCTTGTCACTCTGACCCTCAGTGTTGTTTGTACATTTCTGTTTTCCTGGCTCACAGGACTGACCTGCCTATCAGCTGTGCTTGTACAGCACCAAGCACAATGATGTTCTTGAGCCCAGTGAAGCATTTGAGGCTGTAACTACAGCTCCTCAACACCAGAATGCTGTAAAAAAGACATGATGACTTCTCTACCCCTTTTTGTCAAAGAATCACTAAATAGAATTCCTTTAAGAGAAGACAGTGATCTTCATTTGATGACATTATTGTCTTACTTATGAGCATCCAAATTTGGTGTATTTCTCAAAAAGGTTTGACAGTGGATTCCCCCACAAATGTGAGTGTACACACATTTTTGACTTCACGTGGTCATCCTTTTTTTGCTGGCAATGAATGGTTTTGAGTACTTGCCAGCACAGGCAGCAGTACACCTCCTGTGTACTGCAAGAGAAATTACATTTTCCACTGACTGTCCTTAGCAAATGGGTCTCTAACTTCTCACTCCAAAGGGAATCTGTAGCACAAGACCCCTGATCTTCTGCCCACTGCCTTTTTATTGCTTGTCAGCAGCCAGGACCACTAGAGCAAGGTTCTGAAGGTTCTGGTAGCAGAACCTGTGCATCCCACAGATTTTCTCAGCAGCCCTGGCCCTCCAAGGCTGACGGGGCAGCTGGGGGCTGGCTGGATAGGGGAGAGCTACAGGAGTTCCAGAACATCTCATCTCAATGTATCGAGGTTGCTGCTTGTATTTCAGACCTGAAAAGTGAGCTTGTATGCCCATTTTTTATCTATTTCTCCATAAGTATGTCTAATATAACTCTAATGTCTGTAATGCCTATAACTAATAAGAGATACTGAATCTTCCCTAAATATCTTGCCTCACTTTTATTCTAAGACTATCATGACTACACCACCACTACTAATACGAGCCCTTTACAATCACTAATGGATTAATCTTCACAGCACTGTTGTAGAGATAGAAGACAAAAGCACAGAGATAAAGCAATTTGCTATTTAGGTCAGAGACACAGTAAAAAATGGAAAAAACACCCCAGAATTTCCAGTTCCTTGGTGTTCCTATGTCTGCATTGCAGCTCAGGCTTTTTGCTATGACTTCTGTTTTAGATTTCTTCTTAGATTTTTAATGTATCAGAACTGAAACTTTTCAATATTATAAAAAGTTTTTTATTTTCAATTGCACAGAATGCTACACTTCCACAGAAAACCATATTACAATCCAAAATAAACCATTTTGGTCAGCATTTTCCATATAAAAATTTTAGCAACAGAGTTACCAAAGCAAAATATGATTTTGCTGAAGACTTCATTGTAGGAAATAATGACTTCTTCAGTAAAACCAACTTTAAAACAAGTCTACTTATAGGCAAGAAATTATTTGTTATTTTACTGGCATAAAGGTACTAAATAACTTGTGAGATTAGGATCAGATAGGAATCTAGGGCATGGTCACTGAATTCACACTAAACCCCCAGCCTTCTCTAGGAGTGAGCTTTTGTGTGGTTGTTTTCATTTGTGAACAGGAAAAGGAGTCTGGATTTTCAGAATAATATTTTATTGCTAAATGGTTTAAACTGACTGACATATGTGTGCTTGAATACCAATGAGAAATATGCCCTAACATGTATACTTGTGGAGACACAATTAAGTTAATACTACTCTTCAGTGTTTTTTTGTTCCCAGTCAAGCATATGAAAAAAATGAAATTTATTTATCTTAAAGCTATTGAGGCCCCCCCACTAGATGTGCTCTAGATTTCCAATTCCTTCACTTTTCTGTATCAGCTATCCTACACAGATGCTTCATTCTACAATGGGAAAGGCAGAAAATTAAAATCAATAACTTCATTATGTTTACAGTGTTTTTCTTTTCACCTGAGTTTTCCCAGTCTTAATGTCTTACTATAACTTAAAAAATCACTGTGTGTTTTTACTGAAATATTCCATCCTTATTCCTTTCATGTAAAAGCTTAGGAAAATAGCAATGTATACCTTAATTTTTTACAGTGTATATTCTGAAAGGACTAAAGTATAAATACCTGTCTGCTTTCACAGGATGCCCAACAGAATATAAACATTTTTATAGTATCTTCCACTGTATTGCAAAAATAGCAATTTTTACTTTAAAATGGAACAATTACCATTGATCTTTTAAATTCATATTCTTTTTCTGACAACAAAAATTCTTCCTGCACAGTTCTTTTTGGTTTTTGCATATACAAAAAATAAATAATTGACATTTTGTACTATGTGAACTTCATGTATTATTAATTTGATGGAAATGAACACATGATGGAGCACCTTCTTTATCTTTGTGATTGTTTTCACAGATATGTCAGTAACACTGATATTGAATTGTATGATGTGTCCTAGGGACTGTAACATTTCAACAAAATATCTCCAGAAATATATGTGCACCCACAATGTCATCTAACAAACTCACCTTTCATTAAAGTCATCTCCAGTAAATGTGAGCTTGCATTTGCAAGGCAAATCTAAAAAGCCATGAAAGGAAAGCTGAAGATAAAAAATTATTAATATAGAAATAGAGCCTTAGAGATTATTTCTCCTATAATTCTAATGAGACAATAAAAATAAAAATCCAGAGATTCAGCCTTGACGGTAACACAGAACTTTCTTCTTGGGAATATTTGGGTTCTTCATTAAATGATATACCATGTGCTATTTCTATCTCATCTAAAATTCTGGCATCTCCTGACAATTTATTCTCCCAGTGATATGCACATGTGTAATCACTCATTTACATTAATGGGATTATGGGTGTTTTGTATCTAGGAGAGAACACCTTTTAAATTTTTTTTTTTCCCTAGGAGTGGTTGCTTAGGATGCACTTGGCAACTGAGATGTATTATGGTTAATTCCTAAACAGGAATTAAGTCTCTACTGTACAACATGTCATACTTGCCTGAAAGCAAAAATGCTGCCTACTAAGCAATAGACACCCTAATTAAAGTTGCCCAGCATAATATCAGCCCATTAGTTTAAACTAAAGAGAATAATGGAGGTGGTATTAGGATACCACAAAACATAACCTAGGGTCAAACAGAGATTACTTTGCTTTGGGTAATTTTTTTTTGTAAATGTATACATTTTCAATGAATTTTCAGAAGCTTTCTGAAGTCAAATATAGATAATAAAAATGCTTGTCAGTTTTTAAGGCTCTGCTGAAGCAAAAATGATACCAAACAGCAATAAACCAATTGTCAATCAGATCCTTTTGCAGGAACATTTTGTAATAATGAGATATAATAAATATTCATCAAGACATAGTCTATAAAGACACATAGGAGCATATTTTATGCCTGTGTGTAACATATTATGCTGGACAGTTACAGCTGATCATGGAATGGTAGCAGACTTATAAAGCTTCCTGGCATATTTACAATCTCTTTATCCCTTATACATAGCCTAGAAAACCTGAACACTTGTAAATGGTGGGGAAAGGAGGGAGTAAATATTGTGCATTTTCAGCCTAGTCCTTTTCAGAAGGCATTTTTTAAGGAGGATGAGAAAAGCTCCAGAAAATAAGTGACCTTGGAATTCCCGCTTACAAACTTCATTTCATCTGTAATCACATCTTTAATGATGCAATTTCAGACATTCCCAGATTGACTGTTTCAGATTTAAAATACCTTACAAACAGAAAAATAATATATTAAGTAATATTGCTGAGCAATAATAATGCAGTAATACTGATGAATTATCATCTGCTAAAATAAGTATTTTTGGGTTTGAGGTTTTTTTAAATATGATTTTGATCCCAACAATTAACCAAACAAACCAGTAAATTATCCAGATTCATTAAAAACCCTTGTCTGGCACTTTAAGAAACAGCCATGTGTTTCAAAACACAGGAAAATCTTCCCAGAACAGCTGATAAAGGAAGCAACTGGCAGAGAATCTGGTTTTGTTTCATGACACTATAAGCACCACTTAAATTGCTTCTGCTGCACGTCTATCATACAGTCCTTTGAGATATTTATCACTGGACTCAGGAAAATAAGCATTAGGTGGAGTCGCAGACACTCCTCAAATTAAGACAAAGATCCAAATCCTGCCCACACAGACCACAGCCCTTCCTGAAGCCCAGGTTTTTCAACAGGCACCTCCCTGAGGTCATTCCCGGCAATATTTTCTTGGGTTCCACAAACTTAGCTCAAAATAAAAGTTTCAGGCCTTCCCTTTCTCTGCATCCTTGCCTGGGAGGACAGGCATTATGCCCCACGTAGTAAAGCTGGAGGAAGTGTAAGGATTCCTACAGCCTCAGGCTTCTCCCTCTTTCCTCTACAGCCCACAGGGGCTATGAAGGAAATACCTTCAGACAGGATCCATCACAGAGAGGGGAGGAAGGAAAAGATGATTTAGGGAGCCAGGCTCCCCCCTGTCTGCACCAAGGGCAACACAGAGCTGCCAGGTCATGGCACATCCCAACCCTTGATCAGTTCTCCTCACTCCTATAAACAACCTGAGCTCTTTGTTTTGTAAATTAGATTTGATTACAGGAATTTATTAAAATAGCTTATATTGTGCCAAGGATTCCATCTAGGGCACACCTAATTATTTCATATATATATTAATATTTAGCTGTTCTCTAAGCAAACAGTCACCAGAAATGCTTCTACATCTGCCACTTTCCCTGGTTTTTATTTCTTGCGATTTAGAGAGTGTGACTGGGTATATTCACATTATAGGCTCACGGTCCAGATTTAATCTGAATTTCTTAAATGAGATTCACTCTCAAAGATCAAATGTAAAGGGATCACATCAGTAAGGATATATTCAGAACCTGACTGCCTGCATCTGGAAAGCAGGGCTCTGACACGGTACCAGCTTTGAAAGAGCACCTGGAATTTAGACACGGCACGTCTGTCTATTAGCGAGTTATCTGCAAGTATTTGATAGTTACAAAATTGTCACTGGTAGGTTGTTTGGCTAGAAAACAACAATTGCTGCAAGAAACATTTGAAATCTTTTGCCCAAGTGCCAGCTTTAGTGAAGGTCTGTGCTGTTCTCATTAAAAGTCAGCAGAGAGGATCCTACTGCTTTCAATGCTACAAGCTCAAATCCTGCGAGCATCATTGTGCAACTGAAAGTAGGTCTGTGTAAGAACAATTACATAGCACTGATCCCAGATACTTGAGCTCTCTTCAGCAGTGCAAGACTCCTGTTATCACATTTGGCACTGGCACTCAAAATAAGGCTTTCACAGGTTTAAAATGGAGATGACAGAATATCTTGTAATGGGACCCTTTGGGTGAATGAATTCCTTTGCTCCTTGAGCAGTGTGATTAGATGGGCCTGACTGCAAAGCACAGAAAGAATGACCTGTCTGTACCACAGATGAGAACAGGTTTTTGGAAAAGATGGGTTAGACCACTTATTGTGGATTATGATCCTCCTAATCTTGCACAATTCCATGACAAGCTGGGCAGGAGCTGCTAAAATAACTAAAGATCAGGCAACAGCTGTAACTCTCAAGGTTTTCTCTAAGGAAAAATTAGAAAACTCAGGTAAGACTAAAACCCCCAAAGGTGATAAATATGAAGAGAAGCTTCCTGGCCCTATCCTTGCTCTCATTTCTACCCAGGACTCTTCCAATGGTCCTGCAGGGTTCTGAGCCCTGCCTGTGTCCTGACGCTCTGGTGAGTGTCCATGGGAACAGCTGTACCATAACCAAGGTGACACTGGCACATCTGAGCCTCAGCCTTAGTCCCACGGGCTCTCAGCAGGCTGGGTACTTCAGCTGGGCCAGACCCACAGTCTGTTGGGTTTGATCATCTCTATATTTTATCAACGTAGCCTTGGGCCACAGTCCGGTAATTGCCAGGGTTTTCCAAATGCCAGGTTGAAAACAAACTCCCATCAAAACTGAGTGGCTCTGCCAAGTTCAAAAGGTGAAATAAATGAATCTTTACACATTATAAGAACAAAATCAACATTCTTCTGTGGCATAAAGTGCCTGAAAAACTAGCAAGTAAAAGCAGGTGTGATGTGCTCCCTGTCAGCTAACGACACTGATAAGCTTGCCATGCCTGGTTCTGCTTCATTTCAAACAGACTGCTGAAAAAAAGGGGGAAAAGCCAGAGCAGAAATAATTGCTGGAGCTTCGAGTTAGCTGAGAGAGCCTGCAGGCTAAGATCAACGCGACTGATTTCATCCTCTTCCTTTTATTTCTATAACCTTAAACGTTCTGCTATTATAAAAGTCATCATGTCAGCTTTCCCCCAAGCCTTAGCAGCGGCCTATTTTAAAATTGTATCAATTGGTAAAGCTCCTGGCTGGAGTATTTTCATCTTGATTTATGGTTTTTGAGCTTTAAAGATGAAGAAAACTCCACTGACCTGATCTGAGTGTGCATGTGCATTGTCCCACACATATGTTTATAATCAGTCCCTACAGAAACAGCGCATATTAGGGAAGCTTTAAAATTACAGGGAAAGCAGCAAATTGCAAGTGAACACTGCTTATCCTGTATTTGTATCCAAGAAATTTAAAAAAATTTAAAACCCCACCTATTTTGATTCTAAACGTTTTCTTTCTCTGCTTAATATCAGGGATTTAGCACTTCCTGAGGCCATTGATAAGGTAAGGGTCTTAGAATTAAGAAACTCGTAAATCAGTGTAACAAATGTGGACATATAATACTGTGGCCTTGTTCTTGCTTCTAGATCAATGTAACTGATAAAAGAACTCTAGGCTGGTGAGGAAGGGGGCAAAGGGACTTCTGCTTTTTTTTTTTAAGCAGGGACTGATCAAAAGCAACCCCACAACTTAGACTATTCCAGCAAAGCAGCAGCCATCCAGCACTAACGCATATTGCTTCCTTTTAAACACTTGCAGCACGGGCCCCAGAGAATGCATTATTAAAATGTTCAAGAGGATCATATTAGGGCTTCAGAATAAATACTAACTTCCCACAATAATCTTCACACATTCGTCCATGGGGAACGATGGAATAATGACCCTTTGAATTTGTAATACAAAGGAGAGGCTTTTCTTCTCCCCCTCTCCTTGCCAGCAGTGTGGTGGCATTGCACACTAAAGAGCCTGCTGCTAGAGGAGAGGTTAACCCGGGAGAGGAGGCACTTAGAGAAAGGAACTTAATAGAAAATAATGGTGGCTAAAGCAGGCACAGGAAGGTAAGGCTTCCTCACTGATTGGGGAACTACACATTGCAAATAAGACACAGTCCGAGTGCTGTGGGGTTTTGGAGGGAGGCTGAGCAGTAGGATGCCCAGGAATTACCTGCCCAGGAATTACCTGTCATGCTGTTCACATCGGCCCATACATGCCCATCACATGTGGAAAACACCCCCTTACACAAAAAGGTTTGAGCATAAGAAAGACTTCTGAAGTCCTCTATCCAGATAATTTGAATTTTTGGCATGAGAAATAACACAGAGAATACCTTAAATAATCCCAAATAAGCTAACCATCAAAAGCACTGTTTCTTATAATGGGGGGTAGAACAGAAGCTCAAGCCAAATCTGAGAAAATTCTCTTGGGACTAAGGGTAATTTTGATGGTCCCCTAAAAATGATCTATACCTACTCTTCAGAAAGATAGTAGGTCAGGAAATGCTGTTTTTCTTTTGAGGCGAGCCAGTCACCGTGTTTCTGAAACAATTCTTTTTCCCCTGTCTTTTTTCTCCTCTTTTGAGAAATGGCTCGACAGAGCTCACCTTACCGAGGGAGATGCTTGATAGATTGCACATGAAAAAATCTGATCTATCCCTTTTCCCAGGACAGAATTGTTCCCCACAATATACTTCGTATCCATTATCAAAGGAATTAAAACATGCAAATAGGAGAAAGGTCTGCTAAGTTATCCTGTTGCTTTGAAAGAACCTAAAGGCACAATTTATGGCAAGTGGGAGTCTTAAAAAACAGCAACTGCTTTAGCTGAGCTGGGGGGAAGAGAGGTTGTGCATGCAGTCAAAGCCATAAACGCCAGCCTTGGTCTGAAAAAAGGTAATTGTGCTGCGAAGGCTGACAGGTCTGACAGAAAGTGTCTTCATTGAGAAATTGCATTTTGAAGTTCTCCCCGTTCCTTCAGAAATAAATGGACTAAAGCAACAGGGCTGGCTCTGACAGGAAGCGGGGATTCGGGACTTCAAATACAAACATTATGAAAAACAAGCAACATCTGCAAACAGTAAGTACTTATTTATATTTTATGGAGTGTGTGCTTGGGATTTTGACAGGTTTTTAAACACAGCCTATATTAGGCCCATACAAAGGCGAGAATGTCCCTTTTTAAAAATACATTATGCTGCTGAAAAGCAGTCTGAATCTGCAGTCCAAGCCTCAGGTGAGCTCTGACCCCTCCTAACCTGGTCTAACAAAACACACATGTGGTGTTTGCAATAGAACAGTTTACTGCTACTTTCTCAAGGTCAGGACAAGACAGACACTTGAGGGTTAGTATTCAGCAAGCTTTTCCCTCAGCTGCCAGAGTGGCTTTGAACTTTTCCCTTTTGAACAAATAGGAAGTGAAACTGTGAGGAAACAAGTGCTTGGAATCAGAGAGGCACACATACCAAAAAGAGAAGGGAACCTCCCCAAAAACTATACAGATCTTTTTTCAAGCAAAAAAAAAAAAAAAAAAATCCGAACCAAAAACCAAACCCAGCCTGACATCCAATTTAAGGGTTTAAAATTATTCTGTGTGTAGTTTTGAAATTTTAACACACACTCCTTTTCAGATGCTACCCCTGATTTTTTTCATATAACAAATAATAACCAGTTGGCAGGCATGGTGTGCTGTGCACTATAAAATATTTAGTAAGGCAATAACGACTCCCTGGGCAGCATAAGAAAACCACGATTATATTCAGAGAGAAAGCCATGAACAAACAGAGGGGGAAAAAAATACAAAGAAAGATAAAGGCAGGCCTTTCATCAGGTCTTCCTGTCCAATAACACACTCAGGCTTGATCCATATGTTTTGAGAAAAATCAAAGTGTCACGACTACCAAAAATGTCAATAGCTCCAGTAAGGAATATTGTCTAACATTTTCTATTACACTGTTGAAGAATTTGCCTCCCAGCGCAATTTGGAAGAAAAGTCTTTTATTTCTAAAACACTAAAAAAAATGAACAAGGCACGCTTCTGTGCAATGTGTAATACAATAATGCTGTGGGCTTCCAAACTATCCTGGAAACTGATACTTTGATGAAAGTGAGTCCTTCTCCACACCTCTCATATTTTCTGTCCTCTGCACACAGACAGGGCTGCGAGGCACATCCTGGTCAGTGGGATCTAATACCTCAATACATCGTTCACTGGGAAACTGGAGAAGGAAAACTTTCATCAGCCTTAATATTTTTATAATCCTGCATAATGACCCACAGGACTGGCTAACCCCCCAAAATGGAGGGGGCTGGGGGCTGTCCAGGAAGGGAGCATTAATTGCATTTTGCTCCAAGCCGTGCCTCTCTGTGCTGTTTGCATCCCTGTGCATATCTCGCTTTTAAAGACATCCCATTTCTTCCTGTCATCTGTAAACAAACAATTTTATTGCTGTCTTGGCAAAATGTAAACAAAACTTAGCACCTTGCCCTGGGGAGAGCTGCAGCTAACATACGGTTTGTCTGTACCTTGGTGCACAATTTCTTTTGTGTTTGTCTTTTCCAGTACCCTTCAAGTTCCAGAGGGAAAAAAACACATCAGTGCTGCTGCGTCTTTATCCTGTGGAATCTAAACTAGAATTGAGCGTGTTGCAGGCAATCAATATTACTGTGAAAATTAGCCTTTATGACTGAGCCACTGTTTGCTCACAGGGAGAAAAAAAAAAAAAGCTGGCGCGAGTACAGCTCAGCTACCAAACCACTGCTGTGAGCACACCACAACTTAGCTCGTGTCCCGGGCTCTCTTCCAGAGGGTCCAGCACCCACCTGAGAGGGGAGTGGCACCAGAGTCAGAGAGATACTCAGCACTGGGAAGGGCTCAGAATTAACCCCTTGGGGTTTTGCCCTGGAGCCTGCACCCATCCCCTTGGCTGGAGGAGCAAGCTCACTGCCAAGCAAGGGGTGGCAGAGGTGCTGCTGTGCCCCTGGGGGGGCTCAGCAGGTATTTTTGGCTTTTGACAGAGCAGCAGGCACAGCAGGGCTCTGCTCCTGCCCCACCGACTGCCCAGGCCCCGGCAGAGGAGACGGGAGGTGCAGCAGACAAGGAGGGATGGGATGCTTGCCCTGGAGAGCTGGCTGGGGGAGATGCACTCCCCTGGGCTGAGGAAGAGGAGACCTTGGGGGACCAGAGAGCAGCCCCCAGACCCCTGAGGAGGTTAGCAAGGAGATGCAGCCAGAGCCAGGCCTCAGATGGTGGAAAATGGGGCACTCTGGGCAAGGGGTGACACGAGGACTGGCAACGAGGAGAAAGCAGAGGGACACAGGGTGCCCAGGGAGGTTATACAGCCTCCACCCTTGACGGTTTTCCAGACCCGCCAAGAAAAAGCCCTGAATAACCACTTCAAAGCCCACAGATGACTGCTTTCAGCAGGAGGTTGGACAAGAGACCTCCCGAGACCCTTTCCTACCCAAATTACAAACCCTTCGTGAATTACTCATGGGAGAGATTTTTACTTTGGTAAGACAGATTTTTGGAATAAGATTCATGCTGAAGCATTTCGGAATCTGGCCTTTGGTATGCTATTTGTCATCAAACTTCTGTACTCACTTAACATATTCCAGTACAGTATTTGCACACTCTTACACGAACACACCTACTTATATCCAGGAGTAGGTGGATTTTCCTTGCAGAAAATCCAGCAAGGCTGCCCTGTCAATATTTGGTTTTATCCAAAGTTGTTTGTTTTCTACCCGTATGTTATTAAAAGGGGTGGCTAACTCAGCAATGGACATTAGTAGTCAATAAACTAAGAATTGATACTCATCCCATTAATTAGAAGCTATTCAAAAGTGAAAATAACTCCTGCCTGCTTAAACAAATCATGAGGTAAGCAGAAGAAATGTAGAATTTCTCTTGTCGAGAATAAACAGTAGAAACTAACTATTAATGAGATATGTGCAATGATCAATTATTTAAAAAATGTGACTCCCTAATTGCAAATTATCTGCAAATAAAGAGTGAGCTTGTGCACCTTTTTGATATTTAGAATTACTCAGCAAATGGATCATGTCAGCAAACTGCTGCCAAGGCTTCGCTGGCAGGTTTCTTTCCACAACTATTACTTTGAATATATGTCCTTTGTGCCATCAGGTACTTGTGCTCAGCACTTGCTCACCTGAGTCAGGCAGCATTTCCCCTCTCTTCCTGCTCTGTGGGGTTCGCAGAGTCCCATGCCAGAAAGGAACACACTAGACAACCACATACTTTTGACACCACTAATGTACAATCATGAGTTCTGTCTGCAAATGTTTGATTCACAGAAAAGAGCTCAACGTTCCCAGGAAGTGAAAAAGATGGAGCAAATACTGTCAAAGTCACTGCAGCCTTCACTTGAAATATCACAAATAATTTTTTCAACTATTCACACATAGCTAAAAATAACCCCTCCAAACTTCCTGCTCTAATCATAAGCTATACTCTAAATAATAAATTTTAAAAGGATCATATAATCCACAAAGGCTTCCTTCCTTTATAAATTGGATGTAGGTTTTCTTTTTGGCTATCATACAATCCAGAGCTTATGAGTCTGGCATACAAAGGAAAGATAGCCATAAAGGATAAGATTTGACCAACAGTCCAAGCTTCTTATTCCCCAATCCCTCACCCAAACCCATGCCAGGACAGGTTTTTTTCCTCCCAAGACCAGCTGCATTTCCAAGGGCACATGAAGACATCTCTACTTTGTCCCCAGCATTTTTATTTTCATTTCTCTGCCACACAGCCTGGTTTTCCTGTGGGTCCATTAGCTGTGCTTGCAGTGTACATCCCTGTAGCTGGAACACACAAAGGCAGAGCAACACGATCAGCATTTCAACCACTTTTGCTGCCTACATTGTTTTTTGAAAAGAAGTCCAGCAAGAGATACTATGGCTAAGATCTCGAGCATAATATAAAACCAGAGACATGACGCTGTCTTATTCCTTCAGAGGAAAAATGGTCCCCAGATGACTGAAATTTCCCTCTAGTCAGTGTCAGTAAACAGCAACAGAAATAAAAAGTCACAAGGGTACAATTGTCATTAGTATGTAAATTTTAAAAGCTCAGTCAAAAATATCAATACTTTCCACTTAATTTATTACTATATAAAGATGGATGACAGTAAAGTGAAACATTGATTTTCAATGCCCTTTAAAAAATGGTGATGAACAAAATACTCAAGGACAACTACTTCAAAATACACAGACTTAAAATTAATTATTGTATTTTTTTACAAATGCTTGTTCAGTTCAATCCTATTTGATTGCTTTTGGTTGTTTTTTTTTTTTTTTAATGCAGTAAAGGAACAAACCATTTATGTAAAGAGCCATTTCAAAATTGATTAGATGTAAAGACAGGTTAGCATTTTACAGTATTGACAGAAAACCATTAACCAAGCAGCCTATAGACACGGTCACTGAAAGTTAATCGAAGTGAATAGTAATTTGGTGGGGCTTTGCGTGACAGTTGTACAAGCTCACTCCTTCTGTTCACAGATTTTGGTTGTAACTGATCTCTGAGAAGCATTGAACTGTCTCTTTTGAATGCTGTATATAATTACTTTTTGATTATAAACATTGAATTTAAACATTTTTGAGAGTGTGTGATTGCTCTCACTTGCTTGTTTCTAAAATTAACTACCATTGCATAGACATTTGATTTAAAGAACTGTAAGCAGTCTTGGGTAATAGCTTTTCTTTGATTATTTACCTTTCAGATTGCTTGAGTCTACACTGCAAGATAAGGCTAATATTTTAAAGGAAACAAGACTTGTGGGCATTTTAGGTCAATGGTTCTGAACAAATTCTGTACCACCTGACAAATATCACATGCTTGCAGCAAGCACATTCTTAATAGTGATAAGTTGCAATTAACCCCTTTTTCAAGTGGTAGAAGTGAAACAGAGCAAACTGGATAAAGGGCCTGAATATTGGGTTACCAAATTTAGTACTGGAGACAGAAAATAAGCACATTTCCTTACACATGCATACTTACACTGCAGATTATTAAAATCACGACAATTAAAAAATATTTTTTTACCCTACTCCACACAATTACCTTAACGTCACCTTTGTTTCTGTTTACAATTTTTAGTGCATTATTATAGAAAATAAACCCCAGATACTTATTATTTTTCATTTTATTAAATATATAGGCACAGCTTCCATCTGAGTATATCATAGGTCAGTCACACGTTGTTCTCTCGGACCTTAGAGTTTCTTTCTGTGGTGGTTTAGCACGTCAAACTCCCACACTTACCCAACCTGAAATATTTAATCAATTAGTAACCTTGTTGACATCTTTCTGGAAATGGCTAATTCTAAGTAATTAAGCTTCTGATAAGGTTTTATTTGTTAATATTTGAGATGTCATGATCTTAATACAGACAAGATGAAACCAGGATTGATTTTATTTGCATTTCCTACCCCCTGGCTTACATGCCCACTTGCAAGGTTCCAGCAGAAACGCCACTGATCTTGTGACACTTATTTTTTTCATCATCTTTTTATCACATAAGAACAACAAAACCCCAAAGGGTGGAGCATTTTGAGACAATTTCCTGAGCAACAGTGAGGGAAAGCCACGCCCTCTGCCAGGCACTGCAGGAGAAAACCCCCGTGCCTTTGTTGAGCTCAGATGGGAACTGACCACAGTGAGCCCATCCTGAACGACCAGTATTAAAACCTCCATATAAAAACCTTTTTCACCTTGCACCTTTATCTGGAGGTAGTTTTTAATACAGCAGGAGGAGGCCAGTTAGCCCCTGCTCCCTCCTAAGTTCCCATTATTCAATTTATGGGGACAGGCAAAGCCACTACGAAGAGCCCTGGTAGCAGCTGTGGCCAAGGGGCTGCTGTGTTCATCCTGCACAGAAAAAGGCAGAGGCCATTTGCCATCACTGTTGCAAAGTGCTCCCAAAACATACCTGGGAATTTTTGCTGAAAGTCCAGATTTGGCCCCAGGCAGCAAAGTTTTACAACGTGGCCCTTGGGCAGAACAACGATGGGGAATTTATAACAACAACCAGTGAGAGAGACAAATGGGTAATTAGGACAAACTTTAAACAAAAAACTATCCCAAAGCTTAGGGAGACACAGCTGACTCTGCTGACCACAAGAACAGCAGGATTAATTTCTCCTGATTAGCTCCATCACACAAACCTTGTGCAGAGCAACTGCTCAAGTGCCGTGGCTGCAGCACACCTGGCTGGCAGGACCCCCCCAGCTCTGAGCTCTCAATGCATTTCAGCTGTAAGGGCATTTTCAAGACAACAAAATGAGAAGCTGGAGGATATTCCTTGTCAAACTGAGAAGCGGTTCAACCTGAGGTTTGAGTATGTGGACCATGCTAAAAGGCTTGGTGTGAAAAGACTGAAATTGTTTCCTTATTTGTCTTGAAAGGAAAATGGGAGGGGAAAAAAAAAAAAAAAGCAAAGATGCCAAAAGCTTGGAGGCATGCAAACTCAGAAACACAAACTAAAGGCTGTCTCAACCTGCAGCTGTTACACAAAATATACTCAAAGCCTTCCCCAAGTAAATATCTTCCGTGCCTGCCTCTTTATTAGCAAATTCTATGAACCCTGACCCAGCTTAGAAAAATTTAATATTTTCCCCCTAAATACTTTAAAAAACATATTCAAGGGGCCTGGTGGAGTCAGGCAGTCTGGAGAGAGGTAATTTGACATCTGAATTATTTCAAGGCCAATATGGAAAAGTATTCAAAGGCTTATTTGGACATACATCAGTCAAGAGACCGCTTCTACCACAGAGATGGTGTTGGGAATGTAGACAGCTTTCAGAAAGCTATGAGATAGAGCAAGGGAATTATGGCAAATGTCACATCTCAATCTAAGATGTCTATGATTAAGAAAATTATCTTGGTAATAGGCCTATTTCCACACCTGTAAAAGCATTTAGAATTTATTAAGAATGATAGGCGTAAACAAGGAACATGGTGTAAAAGCTTCCCTCTGCTAATTTGGTTGCACTGATTAAGATTTTACGTGATGCTTCTAAATTGGGATGTCAGCCCCACACTTTGTGGAGAGGCTTCGCCAGTCAGGGTCTGCAGTGCTTTGGTTAAACACATGGACTTTTAGGGCTCTGCTGCATTGCAAGGCAGGGAATAGTAACCCATCCTTTCTTTCATTTAGATACAGTGTGGATGACATAGTTATTCTTCATTGTCCATGCAACGTGGCTTAAAATAAAATGGTCAAGCTTCTGATTTTCCTTCTCTTAAGGTATTTGCCTCCATAAAAATAAATAATGTAATTATGCACTATTAAAATTTGAAAACGAATCATGGTTGTAATTTTGCTAAGAGACACTCGAGTTGTGCCTGAAACATAATCAGCAATGGAAAAGGAAAAATAAATTATTAATGTTCATTTCTGAAAATTATTAGCAGTAGCACGTGACTAACAGCTACTTATCAGGGAGACAGGAGGTGCAGAAATCCTGGACTTGCCTAAGGTGTTTTTTTGTAAATAACACAGATCAGTTACTCAGCCTTTTGGTTCATGGCTTGACTGTTTTCACAGGAATTTTGTCACAGGCACCCCTACCTGTCACCCATAGCAGCAGCCACGGGGTTTGTCATTCCATAACCAGAGCTGGGGTGGAAGGGTGGTCAGCTCTACCTGTCCAGAGATCAGCTCTGGCATGAGATGGTTGGAAGCAGTTTGTTGTCAGGACTCGTTGCCACACATTACAGGCATTCCAAATGCTTTTGCATTTTGCAGACACAGGTCTGAGACAGGGCTGTGTCAGCAGAGCTGCACCTCTGACTGAGCAAGGTTCTGAACAGAGTACCCAAAAGCCCCCATCACACACACACTTTAATTGCCCAAGCAGCATGTACATATTTAAAATGACATTTCTCATCTACTGATGTGGCTGCATTTGTGGCATTCATCACCTAATATTAATGAGAGTATTAGACATTATTTAGCCTAAGGCCCTGCACCAGCAGTCCCTCCTGCAGGCAAGGAGCATTGCCTGGATCAGGTCTCCAGCTCTAAAACTCAGCTCTGTGGCTGCAACTTTAACTTCATTTCAAAGAAAGTTCTTTTTTTTTTTTTTCTTCTGTGGATTTACACAAAAACCTGCTACTTACTGATTTGTTCTTTAAATAAAAAAAAACCCCAAAACCCATATTTTTTTGTGCCATTGGCTTTTCCTTAGTATAAGCAGCTCTTCTCACTTCTGCAGAACTTTCTATTTTATGGCTCCCTGGCTCAGACTCGAACACACATAAACTTTAAGTATTTCAGAAATACCCCTTGTCCCAATACAAAGGTGCACTTTGAGGATAAGAGCTAATCACACACTGGCCAGTGGTGTCTGGATTCACCTCCTTGCCTGGCTGATCCCCATCACCTCTGGTGAGGGATCCCCTGGGACAAAACCCAGCCATGGCAGTACTGCCTGCCTCCTCCCAAGGAAAGACACACTGGTATTAAAAAGAAATCTGCACTGTCAGCTGTAGAAACAGATGGGCTCCCTGCTGCAGCACCATTTATCAGAGGGCTGAAAAAGCTCCCACAGGTTGTGCCCTCTGTCCTCCAGTGCAGCCATCTCCCAGAAACTGCTTCTCTTTGCCATCACCTGCCACCACTTTCAGCACAGCAAGAAGAGGCAGTCCCAGGCCTTTCCCTGCAGCTCAGCTTGGCTGTAGCCTCCTCACTGCTGCCTGGGCTCAGACCTACTATTATGCTTCACAAATACCTTATCCACCAGCAAATCTCTTGCTAAAGGCTTGCTAATGCAGGGCTGATGGGAGAGATGGCTAATACCTTGTTGCCAAGTGATTTCCACTTTAATTGCATTTTAAGTCTCTTTTAATTGGTCCTTTAAAAGTCTCCCATACTGTAAGTGGAATAAAGTTATACAGTGTGTCTTATTAGTTCTCTCACAAAGTATGTTCTGTAGGGGATTTTGCTCTGGCATTCTGGCCTTTCTATTCATTAATTTGAAGGAAAAGATTAGCCAATGATTTGGTTATTACTGCTTAACTGGTGGCTCTGGAATTACAAATCTTTTCCTTCCATTAGAATTTTTTTTTAATTCCACATATGAAATACAGTGGATGACACCATCCTAATCCTCACTAATAGTTTCTGACCTTTAGCTGCAGGCATATATTTTCCTGGGTTTTCAGGAATGAACCCCAACATAATGCTGCACTGCAAGCTGCTTCATCTCTCTGCACACTCCCAAGTTTAAACTTTCTGCTCTCTCTTGGCATTCACAAAGCCCACATATATTAAGACCATACTTCCATTGACTTCACTTTTAATATTAAACAGGCAGTACATGATACCCTCAGTATTGACTCTACCAAGTCCATTAATGACCCTTTTGTGGCTTCACTTTAATTTACGCTTTGAAGGAAAACTGCTGTATTATGTGTCAGGGGTGAAAGAGAATATTGCTTATATTAAAGATCTGTATAAAAAGAATATCATCTTTGACCTACCGAGTCAAAGTTGAGCACTCAAAATAATTCCTACTGTAAGCACATGAAAAATATTATTATGGAATGCCCAGGCTTTCATCTGACAAGGAAGATTTAAGGATTTCATTGTTTATGTACATAAGAGGAAAAGGTCTTTAGTTTTTTTGTTGCAGCCAAGCTACAATAGAGCCAGAGCTGTCCAAAGTCAGAATACATATCTCTCTCTCAAAGTCCATGTAATTATACAGATCTGGAGTGCCACACAGAGTGTACTAAAAATATCAACTGTTCAGAGAGACCTCAAGAACTTCAACCTTACAGGTCACATTAAAGACAGCGTTTCAAAACTTCCCCAGTCTTGCTGGTTTAAGTGAAACCCTTAATAATTCAGTATAGCTCTGGATGTGTGTATCAGACCCTGTGGTAGAGCTATGCACATTGTAATGAGATAGGAGCAGATCTGCATTACAGTGAAGGATGACAGGGGCTAATGGCTTTGGCTACAGCATAAAGTGTGAGATTTAAATTGACTAAAGTGAAATGTAAGGGTGAGATTTGCTTGAACACGGTCATCTGAGGCATATTCCTTCAGATTGCCCGAGGGAAGAAACCATTCAGAAAGGACACGCTGGAGTCTGTCAAGGAGACTGTGAGCTCTGCAACCTGCTCTGAAAGGGCAGTGCTGGGGCTGAACAGAGCACTCCTGCCTGCCAGGCCTCCGGGTCCCAGGCTTGGCTATTACAGCTCCCTTTTGCTGCTTGTCTCTAAGTCTGAAGGCTCCTACTACTTGCCAAAAAGGTGCTTGAGACATGGGGCAGACACAACAAAAAAGGTAAAAGACTCATATGTCAATGGTACATAGAGAGATGCTAAAGGAATTTAAAGGCAGAGGACAGATTCAGAATGAGGTTCAAACCAATAAACTTCTAAGTGAGCAGGCACAGAAGGTGCCCTGCAAAAAGCTGATGAGCTGTAGAGCTACTGCATAAGCAATTTCTAACGTCAGTTTTACAATAATAAAGACTTGTTATTTGGAATGTTGCAGTGAACTATAAAAACACCTTTCAAAAGCATAAGGAACACTTACAAAATTTTATTTTAAAAAACTTCATCAAATAACAGTTGGAAAGAATTGAAATACTAATAGTTGCTGGTCCAGTGAAACAGAACTGCATTGGATGACAGCTATAAAAGGTGCAATTATCACACTTTTCCCGTGAGCCTGACCCATCTTCAGTACCATCTCTGCCAGCCTAACTTCAGTTGTTGACTACAACCTTGATTTGAAAAAAGACAAGCAAACTCATCTGAAAATGAATCTACTGGAAGGACAACATTTTTCTATAGAGATCAAAGGCACATATACGTGTGTGTGTGTGTATAAATCGCATCTGGTGCACTGTTTCTTTTCATCTGGCCAACACTCAGTAACACGATTATATTTAGATAAAAATGTGAAACATACCTTAGCATTTTCCAACAGAGTCCATGCTGTAAATTCTCAAGCAGCAATCCTCTCCCCATCCAGCCACTCACCCTCAAACCAACTCTTAACTTCCATTAACTGAATCCTACCTCAGTCAGGAAATCAAAGCAAGGTTTTTTTAAGGTGAGCGAAATCTGGACTCTCTCAGTCAAACAACAATAACCAAGAAGTCTGTTACAGTTCTGCTGACCCATTTCTAGCCAGCAGCTTCAATAACCAACATAAAACCTGGCGAGATGCAGCTGGAAAAATTTTCCTGTAACATGTTATTCTTTTTTTCACATTTGTGAATGCCTTGTAAAAAAATACTCAGTTAAAAACCAATTGTGGATGAAATGTCTCAGCAGCCTGGAAGGAACAAGGCTACTTGTTGTTAAGGGGACAGTGGAAGTTGTTTCAGTCTTCTCTGTAATTGCACTACTGACTTGGACTGGTTTAGAGGAGAAACAGACTGGGATCCATCTGAATAAAAAAACACTTGCCTTCCTAAGCCTGAGCCTAGACCTCAGTGATTCTTACAGTGAATAGCACCAGCGAATTGCAGGGAAGCAGTGCTTTGCCCTATAAATACTTTAACAGAGAATTGCATCCTTCTAACACCTCACAAAGGAAACTGTTAACTGAATCCCTTCCTATACATCTGTGTTCTGTAGTCATGTCCCTGTGTGAGAACACTGAAAGCTGAGAAAGAACAAAGCTGCTGAACAGAGCTCATGCCCAAACCAAACACTTCATGGCCCCCTGATAAACTGGATAAATAATAACAGACTGGATAATTCCTGTCCTCTCACCAGCTACTCTGCCCATCTCTCCTGTGTGCAGGGGGACACAGCAGCCTTGCAGCGGTGGCCCTGCCAGTCTTCCATCCGTGCAGGGCACAGACACCACCTCTGAAGAGATTCCCCTGCACGGGTGAAGCAGCACAGCCTGGGATCCTGGAACTCACTGTCCTCCTAGGGAGGTGATGCTGCCAATTCCTACAGAGGGAGGACACGCCAATTCCTGCAGAGCAGCCACAGCACCCGGTGTCACCGGGAGCCCCGCAGGTCCCCTTAGTGCCTTGGGACACCCCTGCCTCGCTGTGTCAGTACATACAGGGAGCTCACTGCTAGGGTGACTTTCTGACCACCACCTCCTCCTGTGCCGAGCAGAAAGCCACAGAATGAACTGGGATCCTCTCAGGTGAAACTAAACCTGATGTTGTCCAGCCACCAGCACAGAGTTGGTGTGTGGGCACAGCCTGAGCTGACTTGCAATAATCTTCCCTGAAACACCCACAGTGTGGCCTTTGGGCCTTTAGCACCACATGCTTTGCTTTGCAGGGCTGTTCTGGCTGGGTTGCATGATTTTTATTTGTGTAGGCTTGGCCCTGTGGACCCAGGGACAGCCAAGGACAAGCACAGAAACTGGTGAGGAGACCAAATCTGCTCGGTGGAAATGGTGCCAGGCAGATTCTCTGCTGGGGATTGGGATAAAGTCCTGCTATCACAGGCAGATAACATCAAGTGATGGAAGAAGTTAAGTGGCCCATGTTCCTCCTTTTCTCATTGTGTAAGCAGAAATCACACACCTCCCCCCACCTCCCAATATCTGGACTATTTTCTGTCAAGATGTCACTGCTTTGAAACAGAGGACTGAGTTGTGCAGCTCTTCCACAATAAATGCACAATTGCAGTAGGAATTTCTGCTGAATGAAAGACTGCAGACTTTAGCCCATTAATTTTACAAATGTCTTGTCTTCAAATGCTACAGTAATTAGCTTAACTCCTTCACACTTTAAGATGCTTTAAAGTGTGCTGCAGGAATGTCTTAGATTTTAGGGCAAAGCTAATTTAAACTTCACTAGCAGTATGATCTCCTGGGATACTGCAGGCAATGTTGATTTTTATCTGCAAACTCTTCTCTTAACTGTTGCCAAGGTTTTAGATTTTATCATAATGTATTCACAAATATTTATGGAAACTATAACTCAAATATGCATTGGCTAAAATTAAACATATTTTACACAAGGTAACATCAGTGCCAGTTTATATAAATAAGTGTTCTTAGCTGCTTCAGCAGGCTTATTTGTCATGTTTAGGAAAAAACACCTTTAAATCCTGACAAAGCTGTCTTGTAAAAGAAATCTAAATCTGTGGTTGTGGCTTACTTGCCAGCACCCGTTTTCAGTGTGTGGTGCAGTGGCCAGGATGCTCAGAGCAGGGGCTGCTCCACAGGAGAGCCAAGAGCTCCCGTGCTGCACAGAGCACAGCAGGGCAGGGCTGGCACTCACAGCTTGGGGAACCCCATCTCGGGATCCCATACGTTCCTAGGGAATGGAAATTTTCCCAGGATTGATCTGACTATGGGAATACTTCGGGCACCAAAATGATGCAGGTAAAATAACACTCATTGAAACTTGTTCAGAGAAAATAAGGAAATGCAATATGAGAACTCGTCAACTTCTGTATGTTACAGATACGGAACTCGTTCAGTGTAATAAAAGAATCATGGGAAAAGCAGAGGCAGAGGAAACAAAGCAAAGAAGGTACTCAACATTTCCATGGCATATAAACCTAAATTCAATATTTTAAGTGTGAATATTTACTGTTAGCCCTGCAACCTCAAAAATGCCTACAACATATGCATGTCATTCATGATTTTCTACAGTTATAATTCAGCATGCTGCTCAAGTTGTTGGGAGAGAATTTGTGGAGACAAAAGGCAACACTGAACAATGGCAAAATTAACTTTGCAGTAACCAAAGCTGGAATCCAACTCATCTTCAGATAAACACAAATAAACGGATTTATATATTCTTTGCATTTGAGATTATATTTAATCCAAATTACACTATTTAAGGGCTTACTCCTGCAAGGACAGTCACAATACAAGAAATACTTAATCTCATTCTGCTTCTATTTTAGCTTAGCCCAATTAATTGTACCTGGCAAACATTCTTGTTAATCCCATAGCACCTTCACTGCTATGTCATTGACTGGTTTTCTGCCCACTCTACATTTCCTGACAAGGTAAATGAGCTTATGCAGAGGTTTGTGCTGTCACAGCTTGGATTTAAGATCATGGTATCACTGAATGGTTGGGGCTGGAACCACCCAGAGCAATCCCCATTCTCAAGGGGCCAGGCCACCTGGAGCCTGTCACCCAGGACCACATCCAGGTGCATGTACTGGTCACCTTTAAGAGTTCTTCATTCAAAAAGAAGGTGAACTCATCAGAGTCTATTGAAAGGGAATGGTTATCAGGCAGAGCAGATAAGCAGAATACACGAATTATAAAAAGAGCACATCTGGTATGCCCTTAAAATGAACATTTCCTCATTGATACATGACAGTGACCACCTCACACTGCAGTCATCAGGATGTGTGGAACCCATGCAAGCCCTCAGTAATTGACAGAGCCCACTAAGCTGCAGCAACAAAGCTTCAGATTTGTAGCTGTAGACATCCATGGGTGATGAAAACAGCTTGTACTATTTTTTTCCTACTGCTTTGGACTAGGTTATTGCTCAGGAGAGGCCTTGTGCCATCACAGATACTAGACAGGTGTGTCTGTCACCTTTAAAGCTCTCAATTAGTTTTTAAATCACCTGTTCTCTAGTTATTTTTTTGACTGGATTTTTAAAAGTTCCTTAGACTCCAACAGAAATGAACAACTATGAGCTCAGTCATCAGCTTGGATTCTGCCTCCCCCATACACAGTGTAGGACTAAACTGACAGTGCTGACTTGATCTGTTATGCTGGTCAAACGAAAAGCAGGAAAGGAAGAATACCTATCTGTACTTGAAACACTTATTCCTCTCACGTGTTGTTTTCAGTTACACATTGTGTTGCACGACCCTCTGTTTCCTAGGCCTTCTTGGCTGTTTTCTGTTTCCACTCTGTATGTGATTTTACCACTGCTGGAACCATGCTGCAGCCCACCAGGATTGAGAGCCAGGTACTTCTCATAATAGGAGGTCAAACTAAATGAAAGTCGGAGCCCCACCAGTTCTCACAGCTGAATTCCAACACTGGATATGACATGGCCAAGGGGAAAATATTGGATTTATTTTTATGAGTTAGTCATAACCCTAATGCCCTTAAGAGATGCTGTGAGAAGTGAATCCATTCATAAGGCCAACAAGGTCACTTTTAACTTGTAAAAATAAATCCAATATTTTTCACTGTGTCTTATTAGGTTTGTACAATGCAGCAACCACTGTGGTTTGTTTTTAAAACGTCACTTCCCACAACTGCTCATATTGCTTTTTAGCATGATTGCCCTTTCCCATGTTCCTCAGCTCCCAAGGTTTGCATTGTCTCTTTCACTGCCTTTGTTTGTGCTTTGAGATGCACAGACGAAACACATCCTGTTACTGAAAGTGCTCTCCAGTTTTGTGTCCAGCCCCTGCTCTAACACAACTCCATTGTCACAGTCTCTCTTTTCTGCCTCACGGGTTTAACCCATCCCTGGCATTTCTCTGGGCTGGTCCCACACAGCCTCAGCCTTCCCTGACCTCTCTTGGTGCCTCCCGCCAAGTGAACTGCAACCATCAGAATTCCACAGCAGCCCTTGGAATTTGTTGGTTAGACTGGTCTGACAAACAGTCTAATAATAGCTTAAATTTGATAACTTCTTTTTCTTTCCTCCTTAAGGCTTCAGTAGCTTAGAGGAGGGTGGAAGAGCTGAGATGAGGCCTGGAATACTTGTCCCAGCCCACGAAATCTGCTGTTTCAGGCCATGAGAAGTCCTGCAGACCTCAGGGCTGTCTCATTTTGAACAGCTTTTCCCCCAGCTGACAGCAAGAGCCCATTACACTTTTCCTTTTTCTCCCTTGTAGCCACACCATAATTCACAAACAGCAGGGAAAGAAGAGGATAAGGAAAGGCACAACCTTATAACCAAAGAAAGGAGGTTTCAAGTAACTACTGACACACACAGGAGTGGGAAGATTTGGAATGACACAGTCACACCTTCTTTCTGCAAGTGAGAGGAGGGCAGCACTTGGTGCCCAGTGCAGCTTGAAGAGCTGAGCCTCAGAAAGTCAAGAGGAGATTATGGGAGTAGGACAGGAAGTGTCTCAGAGGTGGTGAAAGGAGGAATCAGATGCTCATCCCTTCAAAACACAGGGGAAAAATATTGTTTCAGGGATAATGCTAATACACCAAGAAACCAAAGGAAAGCAGTGGATCAAAGAATATGGACAGAGCAGAATAGTTTGCTCTCAATATAATTCAAATTTTTTGGCCAGCTTCTGCTTCTGGGCACAAGCTTTAGGGGCATTCATAAAAATCTAATTAGAAAATAACATCTCTCATGAATTATTAGCTCCCTTCATATCTGGTTGTAATAGATTAAATTAAACTCACAAAACCAGCAAAATACACTAAATCAATTAAAAAGGAGATTTTTATGTCAATCAGAGTCTAATGCTTCCTTTTAAAATACTGAAAAAGGAATAGTTTATGCCAAGAAGCCTCCCTAGAAAATATTCCCTTTTCCCCTACAGGAGTGTTCAGAAGTTTCCAAAAGCCATGGAACTTGTGTTTTCTCTCCCCCTTAGCACTAAGCAAAACATAAACCAAGTGGTGAACAGTTATAGGAACTAAAAAACCTGTCTCTTTTTTTGGTTTTGCCCATGAACCTGTATGTTCCCATTCAGTTAAATATGATGATCCCGTATTTTACTGGTGAAGACTGAACAGAATTTGGCTTTGGTTGATCCAGGTCTATACAACCATAATTCGCTCACCCTTTATCCAAATTCTGAACAATATTCCTCCCCAGTAACAACTTTCAGTCCCTTTGTGCTAACGTGAATGGTTCCACCAATGTAAAAGATGGCAGAAGGTGCAAAGGAAAAGCAGACTTTCAGCTGTGTCTCGGTGAGAAAAGGCTCTGCACAAGCACAGCAGCTCCCACTGCTCCTGCACAGCTCCGAAAAATGCCATGGCCACGTCTTTATCACTCCAAAGCTCCAGCTCCCTGCTCGAGTAGCAGCTCCACATATAGTGCAATTTGAAATCCTGGCACTTGGCTTTCAATAATTCCCTGTTAGATTACTGTCTGTGGAAGAGCATATAACACAACTGCTACAAATGCTGGGAGCAAAATCTTCAATAACAACTTAGCGCATATGATAACTTTCCCAATTTCCTGCATCTACACCACCTATCTCTTTACTCTGCTCTGTAGCAGCTTGTTTCTTTATTGAACATCTGCCTTGGGATCCCCTGTCATAAAAAGTAATAAACACATCAATCCAAAAGAAAGAGTATTGCACGGCCCAAAACTACTTAACCAATCAAATTGGCAGCTGGCAGCATGAAACTAAAGGGATAAAACTCCGAGGTGCTTTTTTTATACAGTGTATTTCTAATGATATTACACACCTGCTGCCATTTTACACACCTAGCTGCCTGAGTGCTTCTAATAAGTTAATTATAGTTTCTAGCACCAATTATAGATTTCAGCCTTTGTGGAAATACAAAGCAATGGGATTAATTTGTAAATCTGCTATCTCACTGATATTTGACAGCTATTGCTTTGATTCTCCTTCCTACAAAATACAGATGGATTGTCTTGGGAAAAAAAGCATTCTTTAACCAAATAATAATAAAAAAGCACAATAAAATTGCCTTGTAGCTTATTATCTACAGACCCCACAACTTGTAACTGTGACTGTAATTATAGCTGTTCGAGTTTCCCCTGCAGGTTTTGCTAAACAAACAAATGAAAAAGATACCCAAAAGGAAAAACCAAAGCAATTTGTGCACTCCAGTTATCATAATATAAATATCCATAGATTACTTGCATAGAGAGAAGATCAGATCTAATCTTTCACCAGAGTTTCTTGTAAATTAGAAATTACATTTACTTCAGGTGTATACTTTGCCCAGTTCATATCCAGCTGTAAATTAGAGCAGTTTTGCCTTTTGGGAGAAAAACCTCACTTTTGAAACGTGTCTTATTGACTGTGTATAGATTACCAGCAGCTGATCCATGGAGTAGATTTGAAGGTAGAACTGCCTATAGGCAACTTTCTTTATTGATTGTAGATTGATATTCAGTTGATTTTTAAGAAGAGCAAAATAAAATAAAGCTGCAATGTAATTGCCAACTTTTTTGTGGGAAGAAGAGAACCAGGGTGCCCCGGGAAGTGATGGATTCACCATCCTTGTAGGTATTTAAAAGCTGTGTAGATGTGGAACTTAATGACATGGGTTAGTGGTGGGCTTGACACTACTGGGGATATTGTTGGACTCAATCCTAAAAGTCTTTTCCACCCCAAATAAGTCCGTGACTCTTTGAGTAGCTCAGACAATGCTGCTGTTTGACAAGGTATTTGTTCTTCATCCTAACACTTAGCATGCCTGGGGGGTCACCTTTCTTTTCAGTGTTCCCCTTCCATGCATTTAGGAAGGTGAGGAGGGGAGGAAGGCTGTGGTCAGCTGGTGCATGAACCTTCAGGACCTGCAGAGCCACAGAGGTACTTGTGATGCTTCTGGATAACACCAAGGTCTGCATTAATGTGCAGCCTGCCACACGTGTCCCTTAGCAAGAAAAAGATCCTCATTTTGGGTTAAACTTTCTGAACAGTTGTTTTGAATATAGTGTTTGCTTTTAAAGCTTTATCACATTAAAAGCCACAGGTAGCTCCCTGAGCCATGAATTCCCACTTGCTGTGGAGTTCTGGCTCATAATTTCACAGCTGTGTAGGTGAGATGATTTCTAGTAGGACTGAGTTCTCAAAACAGCCTTTTCTTACAGGTATTAATAATGCCTCTCTTCCATTCTCATAAAACCAGCAGACACTTAATCTGTTATTCAATTCATTTTGGTTTAAATCGGTCCTTGGTTGATTATGGTAGAGAAGTGGCATACTTGTTTGAGCATATAGCACAATTGCAAACACACTTCTTTAGGAAACCACGTGAAATGATTTATTCTTACGAAAAACCTCTGTTCAAAAAGTTACAAAACTGAGATACCAAGCATCAGCTTGGATCCAGAAAAGCACTTAAACATTTTCCCAATTGAAACTCATGCAATTTAAATCTAAATATACCCCCAAGTGCATTGGTGGTTTGGGACTGAAAAGCTCAATGCCCAATCCAATTCTACTCAGTGTCACACTGACTATTAAAATTAAACACGAGTTAAGAATGTGCATCCATTGTGGATAATTGCTGGAAGCTTATGGGAAACTCTTATCCAGCCAAAGCATTTTAAGTAACATTACCCTAGTTTTATACGTGTAAAACAGAGAAAGCCCTGGTTTTCCCAGGTTTAACAGAAAGAAGTTGTGTGAACAGCAGAGCTAACGAAGACTAATTTCCCACAAATTAAAACTCTTTGTCACCAAAATCCTGCCTCTATGCCCTCACCACAACAGTTCTGCCCCCTCCCTGTTGTTTAGTGTTTCCTCTAACAGGACACTGTGCCTGCCTGACCAGCTGGCTGCTCCAAAGGGACACTGATGGGCACCTCCTGCTGGCTCCTCCTCAGAAGGGACACTGATGTCTGTCACCCTTCTTTTGCCACATTCCAAACTTCACAAAACAATTTGAGAAGTTCAACCTCTGAGACTTGAATTTTTATTTCATGTTTGATCAAAGGTGGCCATAAATTCAACGGCCTTAAGGACAATGAGTCAAAAAGCACCAGAGCAAACAGAGCTCTCCAGCCAAGCTTGGTCCAGAGGGGTGCCAAAGCCTTATTCCTAGAGAGGGAAGAGTCCTGATGAAAAGTGGCCATGCCTGAATTTGATCCTTCTATTAATCACAGAACATATAAACTATTTACTCAACCAAAGGCAAGACTTTGTGCAAAACACTATAGTAAACTCAGGAGTGTATCCCACTTACCTTTCTGCTTTCAGGCATGTCCACCAGCTTCTTCCAGGCTCCTTGAGTTCCTCCCCACCGTGATTCGAGCTCCCTTCATTGCCACAGACTCAACCCGTTCTCCTGGGCAGCTGGGAATTAAATGAACTTTTTGCACCTGTGCTCCCATTTCCTGTTATCTCAGACTCCCTCCAGCTGTGGATAACCATGTCCATTGTGGTTTGGGCCTACAGAGGGGTGGCCTCTTGTGCATCAATGAATTGCAGTTTTCCCCTAACAAAGAAAGCTGTTCCTGTGGATGTGATGCCATTCTTTTGGTTCCTACATAAGCCCAGCTTACATGATAACCAACTTCATGGCTTACCAGAGGCAAATTGAGGACAGAAGGAGCCCATTAAAGCAAAAAAATAACCCAAAATACCTTTACTGCAGATAGTTCACAGATATCACTTATTTTATCTGTAGAAGAAACTAATAAAGCATACTCACCATTTGTAGAGTGCATAATATGATTAACTACTCCTTCCTACCTGACACAACCCAGATTTCCTGTAACAGCAATATTCAAATGACAGTATTTAAGAGGAAAAATTGCTGTAGCAGCAAAACATTATACACTGGCACACAGTTTGTGAGATGTCTATGTCTTTTTTCACTGCTGGTCACTTTTATACCAAATTTTGAATTTTCACCTTTAAAAAAAGACCTTCTTACTCCTTGATGCTAGTACTTCTTATATAGCTCTATGACATACACCCCAGTAAATACACAGCATTTGGAATATATATAGAGTATTTTATATCTCATTCCTCGTGAAAATCCACTGGTAGATAACTGATGATTGCTCACAGCTGCTTCTGGTTTGGGGCAGTTACTCTGGTGTACGTAGTGCCTCGTTAGTGTTTGAGGGGATTTTTCTTTCTAATTATGTTCTCTCTAAAACTGCAGGCAAGGCTACTGGGTGGAGGAGGGTGGAACTGAAGTGCAGCACTTCATTTCAGAGTACATTATTCGGTGATGGGCAGGCAAAATTACTTCACTGGGTGTTTATCTGCCCTCCTAATGGACATGAGGGCTAAACCCCTTTCCCTGCAGGACTTTCCTATGCTTAAGTACCCAAGTTCCCTGAGCTAGAGTTTGTCTGCTTTTTAGCACTGGGCATGGCACAAAGATTTATGTTGCTCTGTGTGACCATACCAGTCATCTATCACTATTAATTACAAAAAAAAAAAAATCTTCCTCCTTGTTTCTAAAAGCCCTTTGAATTAGCTTCCATTATGAAGTTATACCACAGATGGTCAAATGCTTGTGAGCAAGGAGAAGGCAAACATTCTTGAAAACCTTTGTGATCTATTTAGGCTTCTATGTCAGGGAGAAAGTCAAGGGATTTAGATGACTAAAGATGACTTTCCTCAGCCAAATTGAGCTGAAAGTTACACAAGCAAGTTACCTCATCTCTCTCCAGAGTCAATGAGAAGAGATAGACTTCTTCAGAGACAGTTCATGCTAACATGAAATAAACACCAAATCCAAGTGGGATGACTAACCCTCTGGAGATGCTTCTTGCTATTCATTCATTATGGAAACCATTGCAGAACATGGAGCTAATCATCAAAAAATCTTTGCTTAGGTAAGATGAATATTCATTTTCCCAGTGGTTCTAAAATTATGGCAACCTTGTATGTAAAAGAGGAACAGATAAAAATATTTGATGAGAATGTATAAATATCTGAACACAGTTATGACACTTTAAAAACAAAAGTATTATTTTCTTCTGCTGAAGATGGGGAAATCATACTAAGAGTGAACATGACAGATAGTTTTGTCTGCCAAAGAAGAAATAGCACAGGCTATGCCTCTGCTTCATCTAGAGAATTTTCTTTAAAGTAGTTATACCAAGGTAACAATACATTAATTTCTTTTCATAATAAGAAACAAAAAAGTATATTGAAACTGTGCCAAGTCCTCCCTAATGAGGGATCTGTTTGTACATATTCTGCATCTTTCTAACTACCAAACCCATCCTCTCACCCACCACTTTGTATTATATTTATTTTTGTTCAAGCTGCCATGCCAAAGCTACATGGACATCACTACTGCCACCACTAAATGCTATTAATGGGGCAGGCTGCAAAAATGGAGAATGTAGGCTACTGATATTAGGTTTTAACTCATATCACTGTATTTGCCACCTAGTGTTTGAGTTTGCAGAGTTCTATTCCATTCAGCTGTAACGAGGAAGTCTCAACACTTGCTTCTTACATGAAAGCTAAAACAATGTTCTTACAGAATCCCTCATTTCCAGGGCTTGAGACTTTTAGTAAAATCCCATATATTTCATGCCTTCCAGCTGACCAGTGGATATTAATTTGATCACAGTGTTACTACTAATCAAACCTCTATCATTCGACACTATTCCCTTTCCCAGACTTGGAAAATCTACACAGAATGCCCTTAATCCAGGCTTCTCATGGTACAGATCTACCAGAGCCCGGACTCTGCCTGGCCCCCAAGGGCAACAGAAATGCACATCGTGGGTCAAATCCCTTCCTTCACCCCTAAGGGCAGACCTGCACCTCCTGCCCTGTTTGTAAAGCAGTTTCACTTGCTGGGGAAAAGCAAGGACAGCGAGGGGCAGGGCAGTGGTGCTGGCTGGGAAGGGAGGGCTCAGGAGATGGTTCATGGGCAAAGGCTGCGAGCCCTGTCCAGGCAGGGGAGCTGCTCCACGGGACAGGCACAGCCCTGCATGACAATTCCACAGGCACAGAACTGTCCTGGCACTGGCACAGGCACAGCCCTGCCTGACAATTCCACAGGCACAGCCCTGCCTGACACTGGCACAGGCACAGCAATGTCCTGACACTGGCACAGGCACAGCACTGTCCTGACACTGGCACAGACACAGAACTGTCCTGACACTGGCACAGGCACAGCCCTGCCTGACACTGGCACAGGCACAGCAGTGCCTGACACTGGCACAGGCACAGCACTGCCTGGCACTGGCACAGACACAGCACTGCCTGGCACTGGCACAGACACAGCACTGCCTGACACTTGCACAGGCACTCGGCTTTCTGTCAGCAACACTGGGCCACCTCTTTGGTAACAGAAACAGGCCGAACACAAAAGTCTAAAGGGATTTTTTTTTAATTATAAACGAGTGAGGTGGCCCCCTCCCACATCCTGCAGAGTAAAGACAGCACTCCCTGTCAGCAGGGTGAGAGCACGAGCACAGGTGCATTGGGATATGCCTGCACACAGTGTCTCTGTACCAGGCTGTGCTAGATTGACTCAGTTTCACACTGAGCAGTTTTAAGGCTGCTTACCAGTCCAATGAACATATGGCTCTTGCAGGGTGGAAAAGCCCTCTGTTGACTTTGGCAGTGGCATACCCACAGTATGTCTCCACTTTAATTTTCCCAGTTTAATTTGGTTTATATTGCAAGAAAATGATCCCAAATGACCCTCTGTTTATTTATTTTTGAACTGAACATGTTAGGTGTATTAATGTTTCGTCATCTGTTCTGACTGTCCCTTTCCAGGAAGCCCAACTGTGGTTGCAGAAGATTTTTCAGTGGGATCATATTCATCCCATATGCCAACAACAGCCCTCTGCATGGCTCTTGCTACCTGTCTGATCGGGAAGGAGTTAAAATCCTAATTTTTCTATTGCATTTCACTTTAAAGATAACCCTCTTTTATTACAGCGTGGCTCAAACCTTTGGCTTGCACCGACATTGCTCAGCAGAGCGTTTGGTTTTCTCTTTACATCACATTTTAGCGAATGTTGTGTTTTATAAGATAAAATGATAAATGGCCTGACTTAAATGACCGGAGGGTATCTACTTTCCTGCTACTCTATTTAAAAGGTTTCTGTGAACATTTTACACACCTTATTGTGTGACTGTGGCTGTCTAATAGCAAAGGAAACAATAGCCTCTGATGTCCACAGAGGCAGGGCATACCACACAGGTGCCATGTTTTACAACACCACTATATCTTGTCATTCAGAAGTGCTCCCTGAACAAATTGCCTGTCATATTTAAAGATAAAATCTGACAGTGCCAGAGCTGACAAGTAGTCCTCAACCCTGACATACAACACGGAGCTGAATTTTGCTAGCTTCACTGTAGATGGATTTGTCTTTAGAGATTCACAGCAAAGCTAACTGCTGGCAGAGCAGCAAAAATTATTTCAAAACATCGCTAAGTGTCAGACTTTATTAAATGGTTGCTTTAAAAAAAGGGGAAAAAAGCTTCTGTTTTAGATTTAGAAAAGAACTATACAGAAATTTTTTACATATTTTACTTCTCCATAAAATAATGATTTACAGCATTTCTGAATAATAGAAAATCCTGCAGTACGTTTCAGGAAGTGTATATTCATTGCTCCTTAGGACTGGGATTTTTATTTACACTACAGGAGCTTGTATTCTTTTATCTTTTGCCTCGTGAGGCTCTGGAAGTTACATACAGCAAAAGAGAATTAAGAAGGAGTGTCAGAGTGTTCAGCAACGCCCGTCCACTGCTCAGGGGGTGACTGGGGGCAGTCAGAGCTGCCTTGGGGAGCAAACACTGCTGCTGCAGTGCTGTTTTCCCCAGCAACACCGAAGGGAACAGAGGATGGAGGCTACAGAGCTGCAACACAAGTGGCACTGGCAGATGGGCAGAGGCAGGGCAGGTACTCTACAGCTACGCTGAAATCCCAGCCTGCAACTTCTTTCAGATCAGCCCCTTTTTGTTCTCTTTTGGGGTTCTGAGGGGTAAAGAGCCACATACACATCCATTTGCTTATTCAGCTCTTTACCATTTTATGCCCCCTTACATATCTCTGTTGCCCTGACTTTTGCAGTCTTTCTATGTTTTCATTTTTTGATAAAGTTTCTCACACACTTTCTGTAAACATAGTCATGTTTTGTTAACTGTACTTTGGTGCTTTTCATATTTTCTTCAGAGGTGGAGAGAGTTTGATGGATTGTTTTGTTAAGCAATGTGGATGGAAGAGGTGGTAACCTCATTCTCCAATCCGTGGTCATTCCTAGAAACAGATATATATGAAAGAAATAAACCGCCGACCTCTTTTCCTGGTTCAGCGTGACCTGAGAGAGAACTCGAGTCTGGAGTGCTTCTTTCGTGTCCTAGAGCGACATATCTCTACATTTAACTCCCTCCTTGGCCACAGAATGCCAACTTTTAAATGTATGGCTGGAGAGATTTTTCTGTCCTGTTCTTTAACAAAGGAGCTACATGTTTGTTCTCAAAGAGGAAAAAGAAAGGCATAACAACCATTACCTGCAGTTCAACGTGCCACGTTGTGTCAAATCATTTCACAAAGACAGCCCTGATGTTGAGACATCTTCACACCTACTGCCAGACGAGTGCTGAACTGATGTAAAGGGGATGTGCCAGCAACAGCCCCTGGCTGCCCCTCCGCAGCCACCCCACCTCTGCCCCACAGGTCTGCTGCTGCCAGAACCTCCTGCTGAGCTGGAGCCAAATAAACACCCCATCGCTGGGAAAACAGGGCAGGACACTGCAGGTGAAGGTTGTAGGTGAAGTCAGCAGGTGTCACACAGGTAGGGGCAAGCAGGACACCAGCGGAGCAGACAGCCGAGTGTCACCAGCAGTCACAGAAGAGCTGTCACAGTGAGCAGAGACAGCTCACTCCCAAATCATAGAATGGTTGGGGTTGGAGGAGACTTTACAGCTCGTTCCAAGCCCCCTGTACTGGGCAGGGACACTTAGACCCCATCCAAACTGGCCTTGAACACTCCCAGGACAGGGCCATCCACAACTTCTCTGGGCAACCTGTTCCAGTGTCTCATCACTACCTCTGAGTTATGTTTCTTCAAGGAAAGGGATCCTCGCCGTAGGGGCAATGCCAGCAGTGAGTGCAAGTACCTATGAAAAACCTGGGAAAGAGACAAGGAGGGTAGGAGGGAGAACTGTGCCCTCTCCCACACTGGGTGACAGCAGGAGGGTGAGAGCAGGGGCTGCAGCCACGTTTCTGGAGGGGTTGTGGTGCTGCTCTGCAACTTGAACTTCTGACAAGCTAGTGCTGATGTAGGAGTCTGGGCCAGGAGTATTATGCAAGTGTCCAAAATGGATGATTGACATCAGTTAAGTCAGGATCAATGACTGGAGAGCCTGGTGCTACATCTTGCACATAAAACTGACATGTGCAGAAGGCTGTGGAATTACGAAATTGGAAATTAAGTGGTCAGAGACAGGCAAAATCTCAGCTACAGCCCCCACTTCCAATTTACATTTCAGCCACAGACCTGCCATGAAAATCAGGATTTGATTTTAAGAATAATGGTTGAAAATGCCTTTCTGAAAATCATCAATCTGGGAATCAGAGGGGCAAACAAACTCACCCAGCTTTTGTTCAGATACACATGAGCTCAGTGGTGGGTCTAACGCCCTCTAACTGCTGGGACCTCCCTTCCCTCCACGGGATTTCTGCCCAGCCACGGTGTCCTCCCTGTGCTGGTGACTCTGAGGCAGGTTTGCTGCTACAGCGTGCACAGTCCTGCAGTGTGGGGAAATAACGTGTGTGAGCATGAGAGGGAGAAAGTTCAGGTGTAGACACAGCTCCAGTGAAATCACCCCTGCCCAGCCCCACCCCAGTCCCTGAGACCCATGCCATGGGACATAGCAAAGGACCATCCAGGTATGCACTTGGATTGCAGCTCCAACTTGATTTTGGCAGACCCTTCTGAGTGCCTCTTTTACTGTACATCTCACCTGGGCCCCCAGACTTCAACCCCAGGAGTGGCTCTTGGGTTTTTCATCTGTTGGATAAAAATATCTGCTGCTGTCACCAGCTGCACTTAGTCCAAGAAGAAACTAACCCCACTTTACTAAGGTGACCCACACAGGGACACTTCTCACTGTCTGCAACAGGAGAGCCACTTACAGGACTTTCATCTTCTCTCTCTCAGAACGTTTCTATAGCATGGACCTATCCACTCGTCACTACACTACAAAAATCTCCCTGAGCACTCCATCATCCTGTTCCTACAAAGCTTGACTTTGCCTTAGGAACAGCTTTAGGAAAAGATGTAATTGTCATTCTCCTGGGCAGCATCAAATCTTATTTAAGGATGGATCTCCTCTCAATTTCTCTTAGAGGCACTTTACCCCAGAGAGAACCAATCCATTATTGGAAGGAGATGTTCTGACCCCATTAGCTGGGCAGATGTGTGTTTGAACTACAGACCTCTGAGCATCCTCAATCCAAGAAGAGCTCAGGGGATGGTGTCTGAAGGGATGCACCCTCAGACATCCCTTTGCATCCCGCTCTGTACCAAGCAAGTGCCAAATGCACGCTGCAATAGGCACCTGAGAGATCAGTATGTCCAGCAGCTCACTGAAATGAGTGAATGTAAGGGTATGCAGATAAATATAAAATCCTGGGAAGTGTAATTTTGGATGTAAGCTATGTTTAAAAAAAAAAAAAAAAACATTGGAGAGAAATTCCTTGTGATTTATAATTCTCATATTGGCATGTACAAAACATTGAGGTTTTTTTAAAAGACTGCTCTGTTCTAAGCTTGCTTCATGCATGTTTGACTCTGGCCCCTGAGAATACCAGAAAATGCATAATACAAGCATTTGGAACCTTTAAAAGTGGAAATGTCATAACTTAGTCTTCGTTAGTCAGTTGTGGCCCTGACTCTAAAGAAAGTGCTGTTGTCCAATATGCTTTGCTCTACATTGATTTTTCTTCTATCAGCTGGGAGTTCTGGTAAAAGAACAATAGATCTAATAATATCAGTAAAGCAAAGAAAGTAAGGAACAGCGAGCTCTTCAATATATACAGGTCAAGCCACAATCAATTTCCAGATTTGAAATTATGTTTTTAAAATGTATGTTTAATACAAGATCTTGTTCTAAGTCTATCAAGTCAAAGCTTGTATAGTTTCGAGTTCCTGAATGACTGCTTTATCAAGTAGCCCAGACTTAGGCCCCAGAGGTTAAGCAATAAAGGAGAAACAAAAGTAACTTAAAAGTTTCTGCAGCTAGTTGAACCCAGCAACAGCTCCTTAAACCACTTTTACATTCCTACAGTTTGACATACCATAAAGCCACAAGATACAGTGAAAAGCTATGAATTTGCTAAGCAGGATTTCACTTCCTCTTGTTAGAGGTCATTAAGTTTATTAGATGTTAGCAAAATACTTGTAAACAGAAAATATGAAAGCTTATGAAAGGCCTTTATTTTCACCCTACTAATTGACATGTAACTAGGAACAGGATAACAGAAACCTAATTAATGAAGTGCTGTTAGTTCCAAAATCTTAGCGATAATTATACAGCAAGTTTCATACAGACCTGCTGAAATGAAACATAATTGTTCAAAGAGGGCGTCATATAGATTAGACAAAAACTTGAACATACATTTTAGCAGATAAACTGATTCAAACTCTAAAATCATACTCTGGACTCACTGACAAAAAGCAAGAATCCAGAGTGATACAAACTTTCTTTACTCCTCTTTACCTATTTACAAACTCAGTGTGATTCTTCTGGTTTGAGATGATGGCTCTTTTACATGAATGATCTTGGAATAAAAACCCAACACTTTTAAAAATGTTCCGCAAAAACTCACTTTGAACTATGATTGTATGACCACAAAATACAGACATTGGCTGGCAGATAAATTGCACATCTGCAATTTCAGCAATATAACTTGAGACCTTTTAGATCAGAAATGAAAACTCATCACCAAGTGAAAAGAATACATTTTAGCTATAGCAGGGTGTCTAGCCTTATAAAACTCTCATTTGCAGGGTGATAATGGTATGTAACAGGGTGCAAGAGCCTGCATGGTGAAAAGACAACTACAAGTCTGTCTCCTCAAGGAGAATTTAAGTTCTCACTACAGATTTCCTACAGAAATAATGGAATTAGGGTAAAAATCAAAATTCAACAAACACCAAATCCTGATTAGTCTCTGCCTCAATTAAGACCATCTGCTCTTGAATAGAGATGCTTGTTCTTGAGTCTCCTTGTGCTTGTGTCCCTCCAGCAAAAGCCCTGATTATTGCATCTTTTTTTTTTTTTCTGAAAGGTCACTACTGCCATGTGTTTTACCCATTTTTATGAAAAGTTAAGGAAAATAAAAGTAAAAAAAGGAGAGAAAAAAAAGGGAAAAAGGGACCAGCTTAAGGCACTCTAGATACCAGGGACACTCATCTTGGTCTTTCTAAATATAGGATGTATCACAATGGATTGTAAGAAATGTTTCAGACTAACACTGGTTTTGCAAATGGGTCTCCATCCAGTTGCCTGGCTTTTACTTAAATCAATTAAACTTTTTCTAAAGCCAAGAAAAAAATGTTCTAGGCTAAGAAATCTAATTTCTCACCTCTTGGATGCCTTGCTGACTCTGAGCTGGAGTGTGTGTTAATAATGCTCTCTGTCAACTTTTTCACTTGGAGACTCCGTTCCACCCTGGCCAATATAATTCACATTTCCATCACCTCTTGGCTGGAATCTACTAATGCAGAATAATTTCAGCACACAGCCTTTGGCCTGAAGGGAACTCCAGGAATTACAGAACACTGCAGTGCACCTCAGCCACAGGGCCACGGGCACATCAAATCCCTCTGCTGTCCTCTACAATGGCTCTTGCCAGAGAATCAAACGAAATCTGCAGTACTGGTCCTTGCCTGGCCCTGCCACCCGAATTTGGGACAGCATGGACAGCTTTCCACTGGGAAACAGACAGCTGATGACAACTATTCCTTTGACATAGTGGAACCCCACACAAAATCTGATGTGGGTGTAGATAAACCTGTGAAATGAAGCTCTTTAGATAAAAAAGAGGCATCACAAAGCTCACTCTTACTCTACATACATGACACATTTCTTTGACAGAGCCTTGTTTAACATGACCACACGTGTTTTTAATTGCAAGCTCTGCTGCAACAAACATGGAAAAAACAGTTTATAAACTCAAACAGGCTGGTGCAGTGTTGGTAGCACTGAGTTCCTACTCTTCACCTCATGTACCAGTTTGTGTCAGACATGGGAAGTGTGAGGTAGCATTGCCAGAAGAATGTCTACTAAACCTAGTAGAGCCATAAATTTTTCCTGAAGAAAACACTATTATAGGGAGTAGAAGTCAGTCATATTCATTTATGATATGAGTCTTACCAAAGGCACAGAAATTAATCTGCCTTCCTTACTAGAAGATTTGCAATATAACCAGAATTTAATTCTATCAATTCAAGAATAAAACCAAATTCTCCATCATCTGTTTTATCTATTTACCATTATTAAATTGCCAGCATAGGCAGATGAGGATAACTATGCACTTGGACTTGACACACAGTTCAGGTTGTGAGAAAAGTGCCACTGAAGAGCAGACTCAGCATCCTTGAGTTTGCTGCTTCACCGAAGTTATTCTCTCACTATTTGGCATATAGAGAGCTTACAGAAACCAATTTTGTCATCCATGCACCTGAAATTAGTTGAAAACTATGCTCTTCTTCCATGCACTGCAACAATGAGGTATTGAAGACAAGACCTAGCACCTTCTGGAGGGCAAATGACACACAAACAGACTCTTTAAGCAGTTTATTTGACAAATGTCAGTAAATTAGTAAATACATAACACAAACTTACATATCACTGAATATCTTGCAGAGTTTTATAAATAGGTCTTAATAAAAAGTAGCAGTACCAAATGAAAAAGGAGTCCAAATAACCTATTAATAAAATAAAAGTACTTCAGGGAATATCTGGTACATAATTCTAAAATTTTCTCAATTTAGGGTCACATCAGCCTAACAAAGAACAAAACCTGTTAATAACCATACTGTTAATTCTGAGACAAAAGGGAGAGAAGGGGCATCAGTCAATAGAAGAGAAAGAACAGCAATGAAATAAATTGTGGAATTCTTTGATGTTGGATAATAAATTATTAGGATGTTCATCAAAATAGCTAGAAAAGCAGTGCTCTCAGTAAAGTACTACCAGACTACCAAATACCTACCAGACCAAAGTGCTAACAGGTGCATAACCAGCATTCCAGTCTGCTTCAGCAACTCATCTTCACCTTGGTAAAAATAGCATAAATACCAACAGGGTATTTTCTTAAGAGTTTCCTAATACAGCAGCTGCACCACCTTATGGGGCATGCAGCGGAAATACTTAAAATAGATCTAGAGGAGTGGGGATAGTATTATATTATATTGTATTATATACTGCATATTCTCCACGGAATCATTTAATTCCAATAAAATCTATCTTTCCCACTGAGAGCTCAGGGACTTGGAATGTAACTAAGAGATTCACCGGAAAGTTTTAATCAAACCTTAGGAGGTCTGAAAGATCTCTATTATATGAGATGTATTACTGCATGTTATGCAATTAAATATTGTGCTAAATATGACATGAGTAGGACAGATTCCAGCTCCACTTTCAGATATAACTTTGGAGGACAACAAGTTCTATGAGAGCATCTTTAATGTGTAAACTGAGCTGATTAACTGGAAGTAATGGAGATCTGCCAGGGACAGAGGGTTACATAACACTCATTCCAGTGCTGGCACTCAGACCCCAGCTGCACTTCTGACCTCTGCCTCAGTTTCTCTGTGTAAAGCATCCTGATATTTTAAGATAAAGAGCCACTTTTAAAATACCAGTACAATTAGAGAAATTTTTCAGTGAAGCTGTTAGGAAACAGACCCTGGAAGATTTCTTCTGATTTCATGTTACACCTAGAGGGTTACAATGAACAAGGAAAAATGAAAAACTAGTGACAGTAAAGAGGTGGTTTTACTGTATTTGTTTTTTCCTTTTTTTAATGTAGCCATTCATCTTCCACAAGAAACAAAGCTTCTCAAGACCTGCTGGAGAGCAAAATGCTCAAGTCATACATGCTTAGTTTCAAAGTTACATTGCTACTCCAAGAGAGAAATCAATGTATACTATATTAAAAACAATCATCACAGCCCTTCAAATGATTGGAGAGCTTAACTTTGAATGCAATTCAACCTAATAGAGGCTTTAATGGCTTTTGACAGATTGTTCCACTGATCAAGGGACATGTATGAAAATAACTGCCTACCAAGCCCTGATTTGATTTTAAGAAAAGAAAACTGAAGGTTAATGGTAAACAGAAGTTGATTGTTCACATTTTCACTGAAATAACTCTATCTGACCTGTTCTTAGAAGCAGTGGAATAAAGGATAATGGGAATCTTATACACCTGACTTTTTACTGTAGCCTGTAATCAAGGGGACTAATCAGACCAAGATGTGTTGGCATGAAAGCAAGTATTCGACGATAGGGAGGGGGAGGAGAACAACTTCTGTGACCAAATTCTTAATCATCATGGACAAGCCCTGTAAAACCAGTAGAGATTTAGAGGATGTAAACCATAGCATAATACATCCTTTTGGATTATGAATGTTATCTCCAAAGCAGCAAGAAGAGAAACTGTAGTTCATACGACATACGTGAATTGTTCATGTCCAAACACCAGCATTTTAACATGCTAATTTAATCAGTTATTTCTTGGCTTTTATTTTACACATTATTCAGCCAGTTCTGAAGCCTTTCTATGTACAGTCTTTTTGTAATTGTATAAATTATCTTCTCTTGTTCAATGAATGCCCTCAGGCTAAGATGAAGAGGACAGATGAATGTAAATGAAGGTGCAAGCCCAGCCATTGAAGGTGAAGAGTCAGTTTGGACAGGAAAGAGAACAGTGATCCTATTCAGGATTTCCTCTGCCTGTACAGGTGGGGTGAGCCAGACCAGGGCAGGATGGGAATCCTACAGAACAACAAATGCTGGTGGTTTAGCCAGAGTCCTTCATCACTCCCTAGCAGCTGCACCTTCTAAAGGCAGATTAGTGTAGTGCTGAACTTTTCACTCTTATGGGAAGTGCAGTGGGTGTCTATTTTTGATGAGGAACCTCATGCAAACAGAATTCCTGTCTGACCCGTTCCTGTGTCGATCACTGTCCTGGTGGGACAGGTGCTGCAGCAACTTCAATCTCAAATGGGAAACAGAATTTGGAGGCACTCAGTTTGTGGAGGTCCAGCAGGATGGAGGTGGAGGCTGAAGCTGGGGATGAGAGTTTCTCATTCCTGTTGCTCCAGTGGAACAACCACTCCTCCCAACTCTATAATCTTGGTGTGAGCTGAGAGGTCAGCTCCCAGCAAAAAGCTGAGGACTGGCTGTCAGGGGCAGGAAGGGGTTTAGGGAGCCAACATTAACTTTTCACCAGGTGGTAACAATTAAAGGAGAGATCCTGACCTGCACTGTACTGTTTGAGCCCAATGACTCCCATATGAGTTCAGTTACTGAAGCTGTGGCCCTGAGAAAGCACATCCCCCGGCTCTCCTGGGCATCTCACCTCGTCCCTCTCGCCCTGCTCTCAGCCCAGCTTAGACATCAGCTCCTGGCCTGGTTTAACATCCAACAGCCCAACGCTGCATGGCACAGGACTCATGGAACAGCACTGCTGTAACTGAGAAAGGAACAATGCCAACTCTTAACACACTACCATATTTCAGTCACCTTCCATGATGGATTTTAATAATCCTAATTTTTTTTATGCCCTGTTACATCACTGGAATCCTTGAATCTTCCCCACTGCATTAAGTAGTCCAGCACGATTTTATAGTGCATCTTGCACCACTACCAGTGAACCTAAAACCATATCAAATTATAATAAGACAACAGATTTGGATATTTATTATGGTGCATGTTACCCATCCTGCACAGTTGCCAGTTCGTGATTACTCGTGCTATTCTTATTTATCCTTTAAATAATCAGAACCTGCTGTAAAGCTTAGAACATAAGTATTATGCCTTTAAAATCAACTATATTGAGATTAATTTTATTTATTTACATAACCTTTTTAACAGAAGAAAGGACCTATGGGATAAAATGTTTTCATATACAGGGATATGAACAAAGCATTATAAAAACATTTCTAATTACATTGCATAACACAGCAGTTTTCTATCAAATACTTAAAAACAGTCTGTATCTTTCATCCCCCAAATTACAGAAACAATAGAAGTTTTTCATTTTCTGCCAACATTTTCTTTCTATCAGTGTAAAACCAACTCTGTATCAGATTTATAAAAGAAAGCCCTTGCCTTGAGCATTTCATTTGTACCAGTTCCATGTTTAGTCAGTAGCTTTTGTAAAATTGATGAATATTGTCTAAAGGCAAGTGCAGACAGGCAAACAGATCTGTATCTTCTGCAATCCATTTAGCCTGACGCACATGTGCAAGTGAACTATTTTACCTCAATTCAGTCCTGGCTGATGAAAAGTAAATGTAAGCAAAGTCGTGAACTTCACCATTTTAAAAGAACCACTGAATTTAATGTCAGAAGTTAATTTATACTCCCACCTCTTCCTTGAAAAAACTTCACCTTGGTCCTTCTTCATGCTTCTAAAGCAGCCAGGCTTGGCAAACAATTGCTACACAGAGGACATTCATTAGAGGCTGTGTCTTCCAGCTCATCCGAAAAGGAAATGGGTTATCTAATGCTGGAATATAAATGGATTGCTAAGGAATCATTGAAACAAGCTAAATTATAACTGCCTGAATTAAATAAAGTATAACTTCAAAGTATTTTGCAGGTTCTAATACATAATCTAAATGCAGCAATAATTTACACTTGCTCTCTCAGGTCTTTTATATATACTTACCTTTACCTGTGTTCTCCTTTTGGGGTACCCTTTGGCATTACTATGTGCTTCAAACACTTCCACCACCTTGCTCATGTTATTGCTATCAACTCCTGTGGACTTTGGAGATATGAAGTCTTCTCATACTTCTGCATTTCAACTGAACTCAATCAGGTTATACTGATTTAGATGATGCAAGACTGGAATGCAACACAGAGCCCTCAACCAGTTGATTATTGGTGTTTTGGCAGTCTTATTCATCCCAAAGGTGTTCATTTGTCCATGCCATTGCTATCCATGGCTTAGGTAAGTGCTACCTGACTGCACTCAGACTGGTATTAGTTCACCTAATTCACTACCTTAAATCTTCAAGCATAGGCAAAACCTGGGAACATGTATTCTAAAAATTCTATTATTACTGCCAGCAGTCTCCTAATAGGTTCGGGATTGTTTTGGTTTGGTTGGGGGTTTTTTTACTGCTGCTGGAAATAATTTTTTGCCAATCATTTTTTAATAGCTTTGCCTCCACTTCAGCTACAAAGTACAACATTGATGTGCCTTCTCCACCCTTTGTGGTGGTCAGATTCCTTTCAATACTGTGATCCCCATGGTTTTTAGCAGAGCTTAATTAAACACAAAGTAATCATAAAGTCACAGCATAAACAAACAGTCCCCTCAAACACTGTGTTAACACTGTTATATCATTAGCTTGTTTGAATTCATATTGCTCATTTCCAAAGCAATATCTGTTTCTGAGAACTGCCTTTTCAAAAGCAGAATTCCCACATCTTCAGCTAACTTTTCTCTAAGTGATCTCCAAAGTAAACAGTGTTTAGTGTGGCACTAATCCAAATATGTGCTATTTGTCCACTGGTAAAGCCAGCTTTAGCTAGTGCAGCAAAGAGAAAGCTGTGCCCATAACAGTATTTCCAAATGTTATGAAATCTGTGGCACGAGAGACAACAGATAAATGTGTGGATCAAGGTAACATTATCAAACCTATTTTAAGTAATAATTTATTCTTCAGAGAGTTTTTACATTTTACAGGGTAACTAAAAGTTTTCATAGAAGTCCAGAACTACAATGGAAACACCTGATTCAGGTCTTTATACTTTTGCTGGCACAGCTGTATCAAAAGTCTTATGAGGTACAACCTCTACTTGATATAATTGTCCTGGCAAAAGCTGGTAGGTGTGGACACAGTTTTATACCACTAAAACAGAATTTTTACTGGCACAGCTTCCTTAGCTCCAGGGAGGTCTGGCATATGTTATACTGTCAAAAGTACAATTTTTGGGAGTACAAGCCTCATGCACACACACAGCCCTTTTCCAGTACAGAAAGCTGTTGTGTTCTGGGTGAGCCTGGCCTCAGCAGAGACTTTAAATACCAGATTAGTACAGTAGGCATGTTCATTTCTTGGTGGCAACATCAAACTCTGAATCTTACTGGCTTATTTTGTAGTGATAATACAGCCCAAGTGCTTTTTGGCTGTAATGATTTTGTGCTTTCTGTGGCAAAGTTGGACACCAGAGTGCAACCAGTTCAGTTAAAATAGTAATTCATCAAATTAAAATTCTCTATCTCATTCAGGACCACCCTGTATCATCCCTCACAGAATTGTTTTTATAGCATGTTGCTACAAACCATCACAAATAGCTTCATTTCTCATCGTTTTCTGGGGTTTTCTTCATAGATCTCACTAGATCCAGAGTGACACAAGCATACAATACCACACAATCTAAATCTAGTTTGTTGGGGGACCAAACAACCCAAATGGGTGGCCTTACTTAGGTCCATCAGGTCTTTAGGCAATGCCCTAGGAAACCTGGCCTCAGAATAGGATTCACAACACGCAGAAACAAAGCAATGGTCAGGAACTAAATTCTGAATTCCAGGGAGCCCAGGAGGTATAGATTGGCATCAGAAATCTCTCCTAGTAGTATTTAGTTGCCACAAGGCAAAACAGTAAGAAAGTCTTGGGATCCAGGTTAGAATCTCCTCCAGAATTCCTCATCTGAAAAAATGGTCTAAGAAGGAGCCACTGCACAAAGGACTATCTCCACCATCTCCTGCCCCTTTGTGTGACTGGATGAAGAATTCACAGCTCTGTTTTGAAGATCTCCAGCAGGTTCACCCCAAGCTGGCCTCTCGTTATGATGCCCAGATCATGCAGTCTGGTTTGCCACAAGTGTGAGCCACACTTTGGGTTGCTCAAACCAGAGACAGCTCTAGGCACGCATGGAAGCTTGGACATTTAAATACTGAGGAAACCTGTCAAAACAGCATCTGAGCTGGGCCTCGAGAGGAGATGGCTGAGAGGGGATGTTATTGATGTCTGCCAGTATCTGCAGGGAGGGCTGGGAGCAGGGAGCAGGCTCTGCTGGGTGGTGCCCAGCAGTGCCACGAGAGGAACGGGCACAAAGTGATGCCCAGGAAGCTCCACCTGGCCACGAGCAAGAACTTCTTTGCTGAGCAGGGACCGAGCCCTGAGCAGGCTGGCCAGAGGCTGTGGAGTCTCCCTCGCTGGGGACATTCCAGAACTGTCTGCACACAGCCCCGTGCCCTGGGCTCTGGGATGGCCCTGCCTGAGCAGGGAGGGTGGAGCAGGTGATCCCACTGTGGTCCCTTCCAGCCTGACCCATCCTGTGACTGTGAAACACGGATATCCCTGGGCTGTATGGTCAGTGGGAATGAAAGCGGAGGAGGAGGGAACCAAGGCTGGTGTTCTGGACTTGCAGAGGAGGAGGGAACTAAGGCTGGTGTTCTGGACTTCAGGTCTTAGGAAACACACGCTTCTGTAAATTTGGGGGCTGGTCTTTTTTATTATGAGACAGTAACTAAGCTACTGTATAAAGACTGGTAAAATCTGCATTGACACATAAAATAACAAGGAGTCATAAAGCTGAAAAGATTTATGATAACTACAAAGCTTCTCCCCGGATGACCAGCATCAATAATTCTAGGATGGAAGGTCACTTGTTATTCTATCCATTGAACAAGATTTTGTAGATAAGCAATTACTTCTTCTAGATCATATGGCAGAGGCATATTACATTCATCATCATCTGTCCAGAAGGGATGGCTTTCTGGTTTCTGGTCTTCTGGCAAGCTCTCTGCTGCATCTGACTGGCATCTGAAAAGAAAGGTAAGCAGATAAACTACTTAAGTAAAACTGTATCAAGAAACTGAATACTCAGCAAGGATACATTTGAGCATTAATTTAAAGAGAAAGATGATAATAAAAAAGAAATACGACATCTTCTGACACCAAATGGATTGCACATTTCCAGTGAAGTTGATTTCTGTTGTAGGCTTTGTATTTTCTACAGGGATTTCTCAAAAAGCCAATCACAGAGAAAACCCAGTTAGTGTTCCTTTATATGGTGAATTATTTTTTCATTATCTCAGCTGTTATTTAAAGTATGTGATTAAACCATTATCAGATTTAAATGTTTGCCGGTTTCCAATGTATTACTAGATTATTGAGAAAGATTAAACTGAATTTACTGCATTAAGGTCAGGGGGGATAGATTAAACAACATTAAAGAAGCCGGACTGGCTTTGTAGATTCTGGAGATTTACAAGTGTATCAACCTGCTTAGCACTGAAAAAGGCAATATAAAAAGAGAAAATTCTATAAAGAAAAATGGAAATGGAGGTTAATAACAACTTCCAATGATGAATAGGTGGGCAAAACTTCAATAAAATTAAATTAAGAGGTTAGTGTATGTTAGTCCCCAGAGAAAATGTTTAAATTACAATGTTTTTTATTAAATGGATTATTCATCAATACTAGTGAAGTCTAATTACAATATTCAACTGAACTGCAGCCTGCAGAGGAAAGTTTTTATAAGTGGCAACCATCACATCTCTAAAGATTACACTGTAATACATGCTGCATCAAAAACACTGCCACAGTTCAAGGAGGATTTCTCCCCCTCTCTTTTCCCTTCCCTCAAACAACTTGCACATTGCTGATTAATTAGTTAATGTTTGCAATGGGGCAAGACAAAGAAAAATGCTGAGAATTACTGTAATTTTGGTATATATTGCAGGCGTATGTAGCTCTTTAAAGAGATAACAACCAAACTGCAGAAATGCACTTCTATCTCTTGAATGACATTTTTTAAAAATCTGTGTTCTATAAAGCACATAATTTTTGTAAGAAATTTAAAGTTGTTTTTAACATATATATGTCTTTCATCTCAGTAGAAGGAACTCTAAGAATACTGACACATGCAACTTCCTTGTCCACACCATTGACCTTCTGGAAGAGACTGTTGCCAAGTGAAAGATGTCTTCTTCTCCTGGGAATTATTAATAGCAGTGTAATCCCCCTGAGAAAACATACTTCAGCTTTACACCCATGTTGGTGGGTGGTTAATTGCTGCACCAGCATCCTGGGCACTCAATCCATCGTACATTACACTACAAGGACAGTATTAACACATAGCATTCCAATATATCTTCAGCTCTCCACATCAGCCCCTGATAATAGCATCTGTTAACATGCACTAAGTACTATTATGTAGCACATCACTTCATAAATAATAAGATTAGCCGACCTCAGGGCCCTGGGAAGAGTAATGTGTTTAAATGTTCTCATTATTTATTTAAAACAAGAATTAAAGGAACAGAAGCTACTTGTGACAATCCTCTTAGCATAAATATTAAACTGTTTGCATTGATAAGCTGCACTGTACAGAATAACAGAGGATTTGTTTTGCTGGCTGCTTTATAATAGTTGTTAGAGCAAATGCAGTTTAGTGTGTGAGTTCTGAGAGGTACTTAACTGATTGTGCCATCATGTTCGGAAGACATTTTCCCAATTATATAAAGGAACAGGAGAAAATTAATATGCAGGGGAAGTTGAAACTAATTGCAGCATAACTCTATAAAGCTTTTAAAATCTTGCTTTATTTTCTGTCTTGGCACAAAATAATACACTCAGTTTGGTGGGTAGTATAAGACATTCCAGTTTAAGCATTTCCATCTAAAAGTTGATAAATTAGCCATGTAGAGATTATTGCAGATGAAAAATCACAAAGCTCAGCCAGTAAATACTGCAGGCATGTTATGTGATCTGCAAAACTCACTTAATACTAGTAATAGTAATAGTAATAATAATAATAATAATAATAAACAACCACCCCATTTTCTCTCTCTCCCGCATTTGCTATTAACAACAGTTTTCACTGAGAGGAAAGATATACCAACCTTTAGCTTCCTCACCATTTCAGAGCCCTCTTCTACCTTTCATGTCTTTTTTTTCCTTGCTCTCTCACACAAGGAGATTGACCAGCTTTTCCCCCACATCTGGGCATTTGTGTTGCTTCTGCTGGATTTCTACTGCTCTGCTCCATACTAGCAAGAACAGCAGGGAATGATACATTTTTATAATTTGTAAATCATCTATTTTGACCAAAATGACAATCCCCGTGTCAGATCTGCTGACATCAAAGCCAGCTTAAGTTTCTCATAATCGAAGGTATGGGGCTGGTTCTGGGCAGTCACCACTGCACCTGGCAGTTCAATAAGCAATTCACCTGAATAGCTCCCACAATCTGGAACACGGTCAAAAAAGTGCTTTCTCACTCAGAATTAGGGTGCAAAACCTAGATCTTTTCAGATTAGTATATTACTGATTAAAAACATTTATACAGGAGAACTATTTCTTACAATGGTCTTTAATTTGTAGCTCTGGAGCAGAGCTGAAGATCTTGCAAAAGCACAGCAGTATTTTAAACTGGAGCAGAACAACAAAGGCACCTAAATGATTGTACAGAATTATTTAAAATTCTTTGTATCTGGCAGTTAACACGAGTTAGAAATAATAACTCCTGATAAACAAAAATAAACAAAAAAAGACTGCAAACATTGAGCTGTGGTGAAAGTACAAAGATGTACAATAATTTAAGTTAATGAAAATATTCCATATAAATTAAAAACTGTTATTTGACTTAATAGAGTCAAAAAATTCAAAAGAAAATAGAACTAAACTGTGTATATTATATGTAAAAAAGGTGCAAAGAGTGGAAATCACACAAGCTCTGAAACACAGAACAGATGCCTTCAATACTTTATCTGCAGCAGGAGAACAGGAAAACTGCCATGATATATTTCAGAGCAATTTAGCTGCAACACCTTGACAATAAGTGTTCAACAACATATTATAGAAAGAATTGTTTATAGAATGTAAAATCTCCATGGTCCCTACTTTCTTAGTAAAACCATCAAGACTTGTGACAGTTTCAACTAAAAAAGCCCATTTTTAGTTACTGTTGAAGTGCATGTTCTCACTACCTCTACCCTCTGAAGTTCTCAGATTTTTCAGAAGCTTTTTGTCTGTTTTTGACCAATGGACTTTGCTCATTAATATTTACCAATGTTCACCTAAGTGATGACAAACCTTTGCATGACTGTTTGACTATTTGCATAAGAACACACGGTGCTTTCCCTGGAAGGTGGCTGATATCCCCACGGGCAGTGCACATTCACTGGCACAGACACTTGCCTGGTTATGGTTCCCTGCCTGCACTGATTTTTGATGATCAGGGTGTCATCTACATTAGGGGACACTGATCACGATGGTAAAATTAACCAAGCTAGCTAAAGTATGTGTTAATTATGAGTATGCAAGCAGTCAATAAAAGGTTAATGCAAAAGTCAAAGGATAAATTTATTTCAGTATTGCATCACTCTACTGACTAAATGACTAACATTATGCTTTGTTTTTAATCGATATATTTTACAGTAATGCGTGAGCCATTGATTTGAAAAAACGTCTTCTTTCTAATAGTTAAGTTTTGTAACTATTAAGTATCAAGTGTCAATATACTTAAAACACTCTTCCTTCAGAGCAGATACCTTTTTGTTCCGTTGTCAGGAACAGGAATGCATATAAGGCAAGAGGTGGCCTCGGGTTCTGCTGATGAATGTGATTAATGCAAATAAGAATTATTACCAAGGAACCTAAATAAAGCACTGTGAATTAGAGCCCCTGGATTCTCTTGCACTGTTTGTCTACTCCACAGAAGTGTAGTCAAATCAGATCAATAGGGGTCAATCTGTGGCTCAGACTGCACAGGCATGTTAAGAGTGAGGAGGGGATATAAACAGTCCTGTTTCTGAGATGGTACTAATTTAGTTGCCTATGCCTGGCAGTTCAAAGACCTATGGAGACACATGGAAATTCGTAGGGTAAGACAAGGAAAATGGGTCTGGGCATTTTCCTCATGTACTGATATGGTCAGAAGGGGAGGATGGGATATTTGCCCTCTAGGTACAAAAGCACACACTCACCCATGCATACCTACTCCAGCATTCCTGAAATTTTATGTTTTATATGGGAGCTATTTTCTCCCTCCATTCATGCTGGAAGAAAGGTGTTACTGAACTCTTATTCAAAACTTCAGAGTAACTTTTAAAACAATGGCCCAGGTGAAAAAACCATTTGGATCACTTTACCAAGACAAATGCATTCCTGAAAGCCAGACTGACATTGCCTAAAACGGCACAACTCTGCTAACATGGGGGTGCTGTTCTGAGTAAGAGCAACAGCAGCAACTTCTTTAGACACCATCTCCCATTCTTAAGTCTCACAATGACTTTGCACATATGGGTTTGCTCAAACATGGGTTATTAATGTTACAACACAGAGCTCTGCTGTGGAACACAAATTCTGCTAGTACAGGTATGTGGAACACAGAGATTTGCTTGTAGGTTCGGATTTTTTCATTCTTGTCCCTCAAACAATTCCTCTGCATGGAAATTATCATGCAAACTACATCTAGTTACTCTGATCTCAGTGTTAAGATAATCCCATGTCGTTTCAAGCTGACACTCTTAGTTGCCAGAGCATATTCAAGAGGATCCAGTGTGTTCTCAGCTATCTGAATCATGAAAAGCACAGAGAAAATATGAGTTTAGATACAGGAGGACAAATAAATAAATTAACCTTGATTTTTCTTTTTTTCTAAACAGTGTATGACACTGACAGGCATGACAAATTTATGTCTGCTGCTGAAAGCATCACAATTAGAGCCTGATACCACTTAAGTAACTGTTGAAACTTCCAATGATTTCAGCAAGGCCGAAATTTCAATCCAAACACTTTTCCAGAAACTATTCACAATACACATGAGCTAAGCAGCATATAAACACCATCCAAAAGAAACTATGGAAGGAACGAAAAAGGCTGGATATAGTTTCTCAAAGAGAAATTTTGCAAGGTATACTCAAGTCTTTTATCCATTTACAATGGTGGCTACGTTACTGGCATTGTAAGTCAACTAATACAACACGGAGTAACAAGATGTGATGTTCTGCAGCTTCAAAGTTGCCACAGAAAGGAAAAAAAAAAATCTATTTTATCAAACTGACTTGCTCAGTAAAGAACAGAAAAACTCTAAAGTAAAAACTGGAATTGACCAAAAGTTCCAAGGAGGTATGTGACAGCTTTCTGTGCCCTTCCGGAGAATGGACACACTGTTCCCAAAGAACAATGGAAAAAACACAGCTGAAGAAGTGGCAACTCTTCCATTGGGAGCAAAACCTGCCACAGCCATTATGTCACCGTGCCCTCATCCTGCACAGACAGTACTCCAGCCTGCACCACCCATACCCAAGGGAAAGCATTCCCATGCTCTCCCACAAGTGCTTTTTCTGGAGAACTACTCCAAGACGCGAGATCTACATAGGGAGCTGAAGCTTAACTTGTTTATAGTTAAAAAATGTTGAAATCTTGATGCCTGATTTAGCTTATTTTAGAATAAATAACATATATCGAATCAGTATTTCAACTGGAGCTTCACCAAAGGTGTTTTGAAACGTGTTTGGAAAATGGGGGTTGTCTAACACCCCATCATGACACAGGGTTAGGATGGAATACTTTCTGATTTCTTTGTTTAAACACTGTAAAACACAATTAAGCTAATAATTAAAAATCCTTCACTTGGTATTAACTTTTTTAGTTTGCATCCTAAAGACTATTTACTGAAAAAACAGATGGAGAACATATTAATATATTGAAATATATTTTTATATGGATATAGCACCAAAAAGATTCCAATTTTTCATGCCAAAACTGACATTTTGAAAGTTATTGAGTCCAATCTAAACTTTAAACCGAAGATTTTCTTAGTTTTTTTAATTAACCAATCAGAAAATTGCCAACTTTGGCAGAAAGTATTTCTTTCAGTTGATCTCTGCTTGTCCCTCCTGTGACTCTGCACAACTAAAACTTTCCCAGGTTTACTCTACCTTTTAAGAACAAAACAAATAAAATCAATATTTGACTTTGCAAACTAGATTTTAGAAGTACTAGTCCCAAACAGGCAGCGAAATGAAGTGGCCAGATGGAAAGAGAGCAGCGCTTCATTCTTTTGGACATCTAATCCCCAGTGCATTCCCAAGAAGTCTGTCCCATTTACAATAAGTCATTGCTGATGTTCTTTCATGTGCTGCAACTACAGTGTGCCCAGCCATAAATAATGGCTGAGACTGGGACTGCATTTATAGAAGGGACAAAATGAGTTTGTTTCCAGATAAGAAACTTGAAAAGAGAATGCCAGTTTTAGGAAAGGGATGGAGGCAATATCAGTTAAATATTAATCTAAGAAAAAACCATATCAGCTGCACAAAGATGCAAGAACAAATACACTTGCTGGCACATCAGATGATCTCTGCTTCTTTCAAAAGCTGATAATGACTCATGTCCCTAGTGCTTTTGGCCCCCACCACAGAACCAAAGTTTAGTCACTGACTCAAGAGCTTTCTGCCTCCAAAAGAAACCATTCCACTGGAAACGAGGACGCTGGCTACAATATCCTGAGGCATCGCTGGTGACAAAGGAGGATAGCCTGAGAACAGCCAGCCTTGTCTGTACTTTGACAAAGTGAATCTACAGCAGAATCCATCTTTACCACTGGCCTGCAGAGTGCATTTTGCTGTTCCACAGAAAGGCAGAGTGGAGATCAATGAACCTGACACTAAACGGGGTGAAACGCCAGATGCATCAGCTTGAAAATGTCAGAGTTTCTATTATTACTCAAATAGTAAGCCAGGTAAGTATGAGAAAAACCCTCCACATGTGGAAATAACGGCAACCAAAGCACCGGTGGAGTCCAACCAAAAGACTTTTGAAGTGGTGCACCAATGTGCTTCACATGCATTTGTAGAAATACATAAAACTCAAGACCATTTTAAAAATGCATTTTGCTTTGTCTTAATTGTAAAGAACTTACAATACTTTCCCCCCACAAGATCAATTAAAATCTGTCAAAATGTACTTCAGTCTTTCTAAACTATTTAGCTCAGAAAGTAAGGAAAAGGATAAAGGTTTGTTTCAGCTACAGAGTGGGGACTGTAAAGCTCCAAAACCTCAGAAATATTCCAGCTCTGGGTGGAAAGAATGAAACAAAAGAGGAAACAAGAAGCTTCTTTCTCCAAGACAGTAATCTCTGTTGTGGGTTAATTAATAAACAGAAATCTACCCATCTTCTGATGAGTTTATCAGTGACCTTTCTCACCATGTCCACCAGCTCTCCACTACAAAGGGGAATACTTAGGAGATGGCCCTGCAGCACTGAGAATAGTCCTGGCATCAGATGCATGATGTGAATTTGACTTCCCCAGACTGAGCTTTTCCCTTCCTTTGTGTCCAACAGACCCAGAAACTGTCCATGAGAAAATCCGTGCACCTCCTATTCCCACAGGAGAACGTCTGTGTGGGACAGCCTCAATTCCATGTTTGTTTGATTTTTTAATTAAGAAACATCACTACTCGCTATAAAGTCTAGGGGGTAGCGAAATCCCCCAGAGAAACACTGAATAAATAACATGGCATTTGCTGAAAGATGAAGCTTAATCCAATTTAACTTATAGGTCTAAAAACTGTTCCCTTTCAGTCCTGTTTCTCAGATGCTTTTGTTTCCTGTTTTTAGAGTAATATGTATACAAGGAATGTATCCTGACTGTATGAGAAGCACGTTTATACATATTTATATGCACACCCCTTCACACCAATACTTGCAAAAAATCCCATTAGTCCAAAAGAGACAGCATTTAGGAGGAAATTTTCAGCACCACAGACATAGATTTAGTTACATACTTTTCATGATCAGCAATGGGAAGGGAGTTATTCCCACCGTGCTAAGAATATTTGGCTTTGACTTCAAACAACGTACAAATATATCAACCTCAATATAATTTATATTCTCTCAAAAGGAACCTAAAATTCTCTAAGCCTTTGCTGAGACATCTGATGTTCCAGTCCCCTCTGTTGCACTGTATGATCGGCTGTTTTATTTCACTTGCAATCCTTGCTTGCCTATGATTTTTTCAGACAAAGAAACAAAATGTCTGCTATATGCTGAGTATAAACACAGCTGACTTGTTTTCCCCAAAGTATCGATTTTATGCACTTTTAAAATAACTATTTTCATTCTGTTTGCATAATCAGCTGGGGCATTGTTCCTCTACATTTGCAGAAACACAGATGGAATTGCTGATTTGGAGCCTTTGGAGAGATTTTATAGTATTCTCCAGAATCTAAGCTTCTATTAAAATAAGGTTTCAAGCACTTCTGGTTGTGAAGATAGCCTGGACAATGTAATTTGATGCATGGTTATCTTGTTGAGTCCACAACCAGACAGACAGACGCAATAGCACCAAGGGAGCTGTGAACTTCCCCCACTTATTTTATTGGGTGTTTACTTGGGGCCAGATGCTCCCCTCTCTTGTGCAGAACAGCGTTAAATGACTGAAAAAAAGAGAGGAAAAGGAAATGGAAATAAAAACCAACAAAGAGGAGAAAAGGAAATCCCCACAGCCCACTTCCCAGGGGGCTACAGATGCCCTCCCTTGCCAGTATTACACTGCTGGAAGATCTGGGGCCGAGCCATGCATATGGCACATTTTTTTGAAAGACACTGTATTTTCCAAGACAATATCACCTGAAAAGTTAATGATGTTTCTGGCATCATTTACTCTTTCACTTTATCTTTTGCACTCTTTTTATGTGAAAGTCATACAGGTAAGGAAAAATGTAAACATAGGATCATTTTAAATGGGGCAACAGGAGGATGGCCCTCCCACTGAATGACACCTCATTTAAAATAAGCAATCCCATTTTCCAAAGAACTTCAGGATCTGCAGGCTCTGACCTTCTGTAAGAAAGCTAAAACATTTTTCTTTTTGAGTGTGTATTTTTCCATAAGGCACCTTTTCACATTAATAAAAATCAACTGCTGTATGACAAATCCCTGTTACATAAGGAAAATAAAATCAAAGGAAACATGACTGAATGCAACTAACAGCAACTGCATTACTTGATCCTTAAATCAGACTGGAAGGGTCTATATCTTTTCAGCATCAAAGCAATGTAATCCTCCCTGTGTCACTCCTGCCAGCTGCTAATACAAGCCACCCCCAAAATCCCCCAGCTTCCATCAGGACCAAAGTCAGGGTGACCCAGAAGGGGCAGCACTTGGGAGCTGGATGGAACTGCAGACCTTAGGTGTTGGTAGTAACCAGCGTGCAAGGACCCCACGCAGGATTTTACACGGACAGTCCTTTGTGGATGTAAGGCCTACTAGGGAGAGCAGCACCAAATGGAGATCCTGGCCCCAAAACCACCTGGGTCCTCTCAGACTCTTACTAAGATGCACCTCTTGCCTGCTTTGCTCCATTTCAGTGAATTTGCACATTTCAATAGCCAAAAGGAAGCTATGATAGATGGATAGCAAGCACCGTATGTGAGAGCCAAACAACTCCAAGACTCTCTATTTGCAGACTGAAATTAAAATCTTGCCTATCACTATAACTTGAGAACATAAATACGTATATGCACATACAGACATCTCTCTCTTTATACATATACACTGACACACAGATATAAGAGGAACTTATACCACATTTTCTATCAAGAGCTATGGCCCTGAACTCCTAAGAGGCTTTAGGAAACAAAGAAACAAACAAAACTAAAGGTTTATTGTGCTGCAGAACGACATTGTCTTCCCTGTGTGGTGAACCTTGGCTGTAGCCTGCAACCAGAACGTTTATAACATATATTGGAACTCCTACTGTAAGAGCAATGCAATCCTGTGGGCTAAAACACAGTTTCTTTTAGGTCAACATGAGGTGAAACGGATGCAGGAGGGAACAAATAATAGGGAAACGAGAAAACAGATACAAGAAAGGCAGAGAGGCTCAGGAAGAGGAAGTAGGAGTTTAGGAATAAAAACAGAAAGCTGCATGTAACTAATCGTATTTCAACCACTGCAGAATTTCTCCATGCCTGCTGCTTTATTCAGTGACATTTTATGGATAAATCACTATAAAAATATACCACCAAAAAAAAATTCCAGTGCTGGCAGAGAAATAGACTTGATATCCCAGGAAATGCTACAGTACATCCAGCAACAAATAAAAATCATATGGCAACAATATGTTCAACAAGCTGCTTCTCTACAAGTAGAGTAAATCTTCTGACTACCAAGCAAGACCTCAGAATTTTTTCTATTACCCTTTGCATTTCAAATAACTGCAAATTTTATAGAGAGATTTAAAATATCCTTTTATACATTCACTTGAAAATAATTACCATTGCCCAAATACAATATGAATAAATGTATTTCATTACTTACTTTCAAGTTCAACATCACTATAGTTTAAAATTTTTGAATTAATGTAATTCTGAAATATTTTTAAAAACCATCTGAAATTCCAGGACAGACTGGATGACGATTTAAAGTTACTAGACTGGAATATGCTTTTGTTTATAAAATATGACTGCTTTCAATCAATTTAAACACAAGATGAAGTACATGCATCTGATCCTGGCCTACACTCACAGCCATTATTTTCAGAAGTACTTACAAAATGTGCAAGATTCTGATCTATAACATCCTATCAGCGGACTTGAATTCTCTCAGCACCATGAACACTTATTCACCCTAGTGAGTACCAAAATGCTACTAGCAGGCAAAACCTAAAATGTCTATTGCAGCAAATGCAAAAAGCTCTTCATCTTCTGCAGTTGAAAGATCTTTCTGACTGCAATATCAATGACTTTAAACCACAGACTAAGACTTTAGACCTTTCGGTGGTGCCAACTCACTTGTTTTATATGCTATGATATATAGTCCTGGCTTTGAGCTCTCTCTCACTACTGATGCTTTTGATGCTTTGTTCTCTTTTTACTTTAGGATGGAAAATAACAAATAATGCTGAGTTCTCTTCTTACTCTTGAATTCTTCTGATGTCTATCTTCAGAACTCTTCTAACATCCAATTTATGTCATTCTTTTTCTTTCTTATGCTGTGAATTTGAAACGAAAGAAGGTAACATAATATCATAAGATCTATGGACGATTGAAATGGCCTTCGGAGTAAACTTCAGAGTTATTCGTAAAAATATCTTTCCTCTATAGAAAGTAAAGAATTGCTTCTCAATAGATAATGCAACTACTCTTGAAATTCTTCTTGAAGTTATTGCCATAGGGAACAGTCCAATCATAATAAAGTATATGGTACTAATGCCTTATGAGTAGTTCAGATGGGTTATTTTGTTAGTATTTGCAAGGCACAATTCAAATTCATTTATGTGCTTTCTCTTGACTTATTCTTTATCATGAAATGGTGACTAAATCCAAAATTTGCTAACAAGAGAAGCTAACATCTGCTGTGCTTGACCTGCAAGGCTACTCGCGTTATTTTATCATATAATTCCTCCTAAAACACCACATCAGAATTCCAAAGAGCTCTTACATTAGTTAATTAAGGACCTGATTCAATTTTCTGTCAGTTCTGAGCAAAATGCATAGTCACACATTCAAATCCCATTTAGCTCAGTGGAACTTTCAAATACATTTCGGGTTCAGCACAGGTTGAAAAGCTCCACTGGGTAGGGCCCGGGAGGTGATCTCTGCTCAAAGCACAGCTGTACACATACACAGGATTATCTGCAACTTCTCTTAAGGCCAGCCATCCCATCCCTACCACCTATCACCCTGCTTTTAGCCTCTAGCCCCTGTGCTGCACTGTCGTGGGCAAAAATCCGCTGCACGTTACCTGAAGTAATGCAGGACTTCAGTAACCTACCAGAAGAACTTCTCAGGGATTTCTGTCAAGTAACCTACATTACACTGCAGGTTCAAAGTCTGTGGATAATGGTGTAATTTTTGGACACCAAGGAAACAGAAATCTTCTGTTGCTGGGTGCCATTAACTGTCCATCCCTCCATATTTTGTGCAAATTCATGGAAAATCAAGATATACATCACGGAAAGTATCAATTTCACTACTCTCACAAGAGACCTACTGTTTTGTCTTCCTTTTTCTTTGTCTGCTAAAGAACAGTTACATAACTTTAGGAAAAGTGGATGATTTTGGCCTTCTATATGTTTTATTTTGTCTAGGAATGTTGTATTTCAGACTCCATTTTTCCTAGTTTATAGGTTGCCAGCTGAGCTTCCTTACAATGAAGTGCTGATGAAATATTTTCTCTTCCTGTTACAAGAAACACTGCTTCCCTGAACATGCAAGTGACCTAATACCCCTCCTACATTGTTTGTTTTTTGAAATAATATTGTGATCATATTAATCTACAATGCAATATACTCACCTTTTTTCTCTGCTGAAATGCTATTACTCCAGCCTGTCATAGTGCCAAGAAATGAATGTAAACTTTAAGGGTTTTGGCAGTAGCTACATAATCCTCTTTTCAGTCCAAACAGCAGGTGTCCCTTTTTCTTTTTTCCATTCTTAAGTGCTCCTGAGGAGTTATTAATCTGTAGTTTGTATTTCTCAGATATGTGCAGTTCTACATGGAAATTTCACCCTCTATCCTGCTTTACTGGAGTGCCAGTAGAGCATCTAGGGAAGTTAATGACATTCCTCAGGAAGACGAGGAATTTTCTTAGACCTTCTCCTACAGAGTTTGTTCTTTGCACTTTCACTTGAGCTTTTCCAGCATTTCACCACGACTGAGCACGGAGCACACAGCTGCCTGCCCCTACACTGACAGGCTTAGCTATTTCTGATAACAGCTATCAGCTTCATCTCCCTCATCCAAGACTTAATGACTTCATCAGGTCCAGTTTACCTAATGTTGCCTTGTCTGCACAGCCAGGGTGAAACACTGGTAAAACCACACTGTAAGCACCTGCTCTTTTCAGGCCCCTGAGGAATGCTCCATGCACCTCTTCCTCTTTTTCTTCTGTTTCTCCTGACAAGATATTAGAAAAATACTGTTTATTTACATTTATCTCCTAATTTAAACTAGGTGCCAATCTTCTTGATATATTTGTGACTTTTCTAACTAGAAGGTTTTAAATACCTTCAAGAGAACACCTTTGCATTATGACAACTTTGGGGTTTAAACAGAAACAAAGGGTATTCTTCTCCGAATCACTGAATTTTAGGAATTAAATTATTTTTTACCAGTGTAAAAACTCCACTTGGCAGGAGTCAGCTAGGGGTGTGCCATCAAGCTTTCAAACCTATTTTTTCTCAACTTGTTCCAGAATACATACACACAATCAACATTCACCTTTGCACACAGACTCTCAGAGATGTTGATGTCTGACACTATGTCAGGCTATTTATTTGGACCAGACTGAAAAACTCTGTGGCCCAATAATGCTAATTTGAATTCTGGAAATTACAGACTGTTAGAGTGCTACTATCATGACAAGGGAGATGGAATGCTCCAGGTTTCTACAGGCTCTGTACCATATCATTAGGCAACAGGAAATCTGGTACAGGACTCATTTGACAGATAATATGAATATATAAACCATGACAATCAGTGTACTTTTTCTGGAAAACAAATATTGTTGGACAATCAAAATGAGAATGACATGGAATAGCCTTGTTTCCAGCCTTTTAGAAGTAAGTTGAAGAAAACAGACAAGAGACTCTGGAGACAGGAGAAAAACACACAGTTATGATTTACTCAATTTGCTTCACTTATCAGATTTAAAAGTGATAGACTGAAGGAAAATATCTTGTATGGAAGAGCTCTCTTGTCTAGCAGTGGGAGCTGAAATTTGAAAAAGAACCCAGAGAAATTTGAATATGCCTGTTTTTTACAGTGAAGTCAATAACACACTGGGACAAATTGTTAAAAGAACAGAATATTCCTAATTTCTGACATCTTCAAATCAAGAAAAGATTCCTGCCTGGAAACCATGCAGTTACACATCTAGCATAGGCATAAAAGAATAAAATTTAGTAACTTGTGATAGAAGTCAAAACAACTGACACAAAAATCCCAAATACAATGATGCTCAAACTTTTATATATCCATTCTTTAACGAGCTTACTTTGAGTAAGACTTTCAAAGCTCCTTGTAATAGATCTTGCTGTAAAATTATACATTCTAATTGGAAAAGATACTCCAGGAGAATGAAAGAAGACAGAAGAGTTCTCTTTTCAAAGCCCCATAAGAATCAGCTTAGCCTTTGAACCCAACACCACCGTGGAGAGAAAAACCCTTATGTGGGGAAAAAAAAAAAACCTTTAGGAAGCAGCATATTCCCTATTTCCTTGCACGTTTTATAGACAGGTGTAAGTCTAATGTTCAATATACATAGGTTTAACTGAAAAGAGAATTGGTCGAAAGGTATGTACATACACATAAATTAAATTAATACTACAATTTGTGATGTAATTTATTAAAGATATTAAATATATTAACATATAAGTAAACAGCATATTTATATTTTAATTGACTTATTTTCTCTAAAGACATCATGGAATCACCAAAAATACAAGGTCACATTGAATCAAAGGACATCATCTGCTTGTTCAGAATGTCATTATGGAAGAATCAGGAAAAGCAGCTGTATTACAAGTCGCCTTTTCAGCTCTCACAAACAAACTATTAATGGTGAAAACCAGTCCTTTATGGTACATTACAGGACCAAGGTCACCTGGGAAGCTGTAAAGCCTCACTGGCTACCCACAACACCAGCTTGATTAGTCCCAGTAACCTCCTGCCCTTGCCAAGGGACTGATGGAAAAACCAGTTTTTCAGGAGGCTGCTGACTTGGTGGTCACCCTCTTTAGATGCAGTTACACGAGATGAAGTGCCTGAGATTCACCTGGAGCTCTAAGCCACACTCACTGCACTGTTCCCTACTGTCTGCTGCAATTACCACGAGCATTATCATTACGCTGATAATCACAAATTCTCTAAATATGATGAAACTCTATACTCTATACTTTGTCAAGACTACTGTCAGCTAAAGAGAAGCATAACTCTGGCCAAGTAACCAGGAAAGAAGTGTTCTTGGAGATAACCTGTAACCATATGCCAGAAACTTTAAAGCACTGTCTTTACAATACAAACACACTAAACCCATGCTTTCAATAGGTACCTAAATCACAAACTCTGTGTGTTTTTCCAGTACAGAATCCTCCCTCATATTCCCATGAGAGCAAGCAGTTTGACTTACCAAAACATAATTAGCTCGCTACAGAAAACAAATTACATAAATGATATGAAATGTATTAGAACCCAGTGTAGTTTCCTTCTATATCTTTATTATGATTAAGTAATCAACTGCATTAGAATGTTGGTGACCATTTCACTGCATCAACACCTGGGGATTGTAAACTTGCAGACTGCCAGAACCTCATAAAATAAGGTGGCCTGGAAAAGAGGGGCAGAATCTCTAGGTTGTAACCAGTTCTTCCGCACCAATATTTTGTTTCAGATTCTCTTTATTACATCCCGTGTGCTAGTGAATAACGAGGTTCTTCCTGTATTTACCAAAAGTGCTTTGAAGATCCTGTGTTTGTCATGAATCTTTGACAAGTCCTTTGAAGTTCTTCCCATGTTGGACATGGTAAAAATACAGTATTTTCACGATAATTTTCCCAGTAGAATTCTACAAATTTAGGCACAAACAATGAAAAATTATGTGTGGGTGAATGGGTGTGGTTTATTTTATGAATTTTTGGGGTTTATTTGTGAGAAAGAAGCAAATACTGAATAATGGTGAGAGAGCACACACATCCTTTTATGGACTTTCTGTGTAACTTCTGACTCTATCGCCAAATTTGAATATTTGAATATCTGGGGCATCTCATCTAACTTTATGGTGCTGCAGTCTTCTGAGCTGTAAAGAATAGGTCATAGTTCTGTATCAATAATTGATGAGAGGATGTTAGTTATGTTTAATTGTTTGGCTTTCTGCTCTTTAAAGGAGTCTGAACTTTAAAACATTCACTGGATGTACCTCTAAAGATAAACCAGCTGTGAGTTCAGGCAATCTGAACCTATACGAGACAGACCTGAAAATGCCATTAATGTTACCTACGGAATTTGTAAACGTTTTATCTGCAATAGTCAAAGCTGTCACCTGAAAGGAAATGCAGTTTTGCACATTTCTATAAAATTCTTGTATTTAAAGCTCTATACAATTAATTTCAAGTTCTAATTGTATACAAACAAGTGCACTTATTTCCATTTTATTCTAAAACAGTGGAAAATTAGGACAGCTTTTATTTTGGTAATTAAAAAAATTTATTTCTGCAAATTAGTAATTTTGTCCATTCAAATATGCATATATGTCATTTATGGAATAATTCCTCTTATTTCATAATTACTACGGATATAGAAAGGGCTTTTCTTTGACAAAGGCCAGAATAACTGAAGTAATACATACAATTTGCTCTATTTCTCTGCAAAGTTGAAGTGAAACAACAGCTTTATATATTACTCTATGCCTTTTTAAATAACTTTTTCTATTTCCAAGACAGCTTTCCTGCATTTCTTTCTAGAGCATTTCATTTAGTTTCAGTTATGGAATTCTTTAAAACCTCTACACCTAACTTTAACTACACCAAATGTCATAGTAAAAGCATATTAACTGCTTCAATAGATAGTATTTACTTTTAAGTTCATTTCACTTAGGGCATATTTAACCACTTTCTATGCCCTCATCACTGCTGTATCCAAACAGCAAACCCCCCTCTGCTGTGACAATAACATGCTCTCAATGCATGGGAAATCAGCACTTGAACTACTGAAAAAGAACTAGGAAAAAACCCCAAAAAACTGAAAATCCTATGTACACTATGCTTACTGAAAAGGCACTTCTTTAGCTTATTTTAAATCATTTATATTGTTTCCACTTATCCACAACCCCTTCTGGTGAGAATGAGCACAGTGATACCACATTGTCTATCAGAGCTACTCACAGGCACAGTTTTGGTTCACAGCATGATGCAAAGGATATTTATAGTAATTTCCCAATCATCTTAAATTTAAATATACCAGTCTAAGATATTTCTGAGAATTTATCACATCATATTTTATGTATATGAATCTCTCTTTAATATTTTCAATTATAATTTATATTTGCATTGAAAGTGTCTAATTTCTTCATTGGAAACAAAATCCCTTGGGAAGTGTGATCATTTTACAGGTAATATGTAATTATAATTCAGATTTAAACTTCCTAGAAGGAAAGAGATGCATCGTCCAGGTTTCATAGTAGTTCTACATTACCTCAATCCCACTGATTTATCTTCAACCTTTTATATGAGTTTTACACTAGCATGATTCAATAGAGTTCAATGGTTAGCCTTCTTTACACCTAAAGAAAGAATTGAGCCCACAGTATTTCTTTTCATGACTCAAACACCTTGTCCAAGGATTCAATAAAAGTTCATACTTTCAACCCCACGTGTGTTTACACTGATGCATGACACACACACTTTAAACAGTTATGCAAATGACAAGAACTGATACCATTTAACCTGGGTTGGGTTTTTAACCCCTCAAAAGGCAAGGACATGTGGACTGTTTAATGCAGTCCCATCAGAGTACAGCACGATCTCGACTTAGAAGAGATTTCAATTAGTTATTCTTTGCTTTCAGGTACTGTAGCCACTAAAACAATTTCACTTTAATTCCATCTGACTTCAATTGTGTTCAAATTATAGTAAAAAGGAAGAAGACAACAAGCTGTAAATATGAAAAGAGACAGAAAATCATTGAGAATCATGCCTTTATGAATATTTGATGAAGAAAGGTTAGATCTACTGCTGGTAAATTACTAGAAATTATGTCCATCATGTGACTCTGTCAGCAAAGGTTAATACAAATAGGTTTGGATTTAGTTGAGATGACAAGGAGGATTAAAAAAGATTTGTCCTGTCCTTGCTGCAATTAGTTTTTCTCCTATTATTATTGTAACAGAGTTTATTGTTAGGATTATGGCAACAGAACTCCTGCTCAATGAAATCATTTTGTTTTTCATAATACTGTGCCACTTTTGCAATAAATTTTTCATCTCTCCTAATCTACCTCTTTATTGCACATTTGCTGAAGTGGAGATACAGTCATTAACCCATTTCTTGCTGTATTAAGTCTAATTTTGACTAAAGGGGCATTTTGGATGCCTTTCCCTGGGCTGCACAAGGCTCATGGGCTGCACTCCTGCCCTTCTCCACCGTGGAGCAAGGGAGGAGGTGGGGATTAGGTGGGACATCCACAAGACCCTTGAGACAAAACTAGTGATGACATCTGATCTTGTCTGCATTAACAGCTCTTCTGAGCTCGTGGTGATTGAAAATGGGAAACCTGGAAGCTGTTACTGTATATGCATGCACACAAATACAAAGCAAGAGGTCTTGAAAATCTCACCCTTCCACTTACATTGTAACTGCCTCAAAGCACAAGCTAAAGTAGATTGAAAACTTGGTATTTTCTATAGAAAGAATTTGTGCATAAAACAACAACCAAGCAACTACGCAAGAGAAATCAGAAGCTTAAGCAAAGTTACATTTCCTTCCAAGATGCATTGGAAATTTTAGCTTACATTCAAATGTTACATTTGGTCCCGTTTGTTGTATTTAAATTGTTTTAAATAGAAAATTTTGTTCTTCTGGAGTTGATTAGTTCTTTGTCCACTTTTCAGTTTGGATATAAACTTCTAAGAATCCACGGGTAGTAGAAATCTAATTCAACAATTTCTATGTCTGATGAAAATAAAACTTTTCGTGTAATTCTTCTAATAAAAACATAAATTAAAACTCTAGAAGTACACAGTATATTTGAAGGGGTACACCGAATTGCTAGAAAATCTTAAAAGTGGCTGGTAAATGACTAATTGGAATTGGCATGTGCAGCACAGCTGATGGCGAGCAGTCATCCTTTGGTGGTGTCCACTGAGAGTTACAAATACTTCTTCCACACTTAACACCACGTGAAAGAAGGGAATTTAACACATCAGGAAGCTTGCTGGATTATCAGAACATCTGATCAATACCATTGACAACAATTCTGTCTAAAAGCATTGGGGCAGCCCTAAGTAAGCTCTGGAAACAGGCATTCAGGGCCTTTGCCAATACATTCCCTTTGACCCAGCATTCCCACTTCACCCCCAAGAGGCAGCGTGGCTCCTTTTCCTGAGCTCTCTTTCCAGCTGCCCGGTTTAATAAAACACACCCTTCGCAGCAGCTTTGACCCAGCTAAAACCAAAACAAATAAAAACCCAAAAACCCCACTAGTGCCACTCTGAAGCATGAGAAACATGAGAAAGGGATTCGGGTCACACGGATGCCACCCTGCTGCAGCCACCCTTCTTATCAGCTGCTGAGATTGGACTCGTGTAAATCTCAGCAACGTTCTCAACATTATGGGACTCAGTGGGATACAAATGGCTTCTTCATGTACTAGGCTTGCTCAGAGAGATTTGAGTTACCTGTGGAGCAACTTTCCCACTCCCTGACATACACCTGGTGGTCCTGAAAGACATCATGACAAATATCCACTCGCCAGATTTAATGCTCTAAAAAGCACCCAGATTTTATTGCTCCAGTTGAAGTTAACTCTCAAAGACAGAAGACAGGGATGCATGTGTCTCGAAGTACCTCAGGTAGCATTAGGGAAATGAAGTGCAATGGAAAAAAACATTAAACTCATAGTATATGCAACATATCTAGTCAGACTGCTGTTCCCATGTACTAGTAATGGCTATCTTTAAAAAAAAAAAGAAAAGAAAATAAAAGTGATCAGTCTGTTAGAAAAGAAACATCTCAAAGCAGAAATGTACTACACAGGAATCGTGGATCAGCCTATAAACTTTTAAACATGTTGACTGCTATTAAAAAAAAATCAGAAAGAAGTACAACAAAGAGAGTCACAGCTATCAGCTAAAATATGCACATAACCCCTAGAAAAAGAATTGCGTGTCACTGGGCAGGAAAAATTATTTTCCCATGTTATCACTGACTTAATTATGTGTTTAGCCCTGACACAAGGCAGCCTGTGAGAATAATTCTTCTATGTACCTTTGCAAGACAATCCACAGACTGCAGGTTATTTTAAGGATATGATCCACATTCCAGAAATGCATCAGTCACTGAATTTTGTAGCTTTTAACTAAAGATGTGAATATTGCTTCATGATTGTCCAATTTGTCACTTTTTCAAAGACTACCAAATGATTCCTCAGAGACACAGTTCTTTAACTTAAGACTATCTTTTTACAGTGATATCAAAGTAAAAATAAAACAACCTGAGGTCTTCAGCTTTGGAGACAACATAATGAGATCAGAGATTCTGCGGGCAAAGAAATTAACTTATGGCTGATTAATGAAAGTAACCTTAAATAGTAGGCATCCTGCCAAGAACAGGATACTATAACAAATGGGTAGGAAATAACAGGCACCTTTCAAGGGGCTAGGGCAGAGCAGCCTAGAAATTTGAGCAAGCTGCTTTCAAATTTGATCCCAGCAACTTGGAATGACCAAATAAGTCATATCTTTTATAATGTCCTTCATAAATTTCCCCATTCCATGTATTGTATAATGAGGTGGATAATGGATTCAATTAATTGTTGATGAAAAAAAATGTTACTATATGATAAAAATTTTGCATGTTGTTACGGGAAAAACCCAGAAATAATAATAAAAAACATCTCCTGAAGGTCCTCTGCTACACTCATAATTTGCTCCATTTTACATCAGCAGTACGTTTTGTCTATTGCTGTAATTCTTATTAAGTATCTTCAACTCAATTACTATTGCTCCCTGTTCTCTTTGTCTGGGTTAACATCAAGGTCCAAAAAAATGAGCTTCCAAAAGACACTTTGCTGGTCTTTCTGACCTTTTTTTGCCACTTCTTCTTGTCTCAAGTGTACTTGGTTCCAAGTTCATGCAGTTGCTTCTTTACAAATCTCCATCAGTTCATTATTACATTTTAGTGCATCAGCCGCTCTCTGGTCCAGCCAAAAACTGTGCCTTAAAAGTTTATTCCACAGGATTGCTTAATTTCCTTTGCCGTATATGTTAAGGCCTCAAACAGACAAAACCCAGGGTTTTTTGTTTTCTATTTAATTAGCTTTGCCTATGTTCAGATTGTTTTACCTTGGTTATTGAAACTAAAATTTCTCAGAAGATAAAAGTGAGAGGCAAACACCCGTTGTACCTTGGATTGTGCTGTACTTTCTTCTCCATAAATTGTTAGTGATTAATGTTTCAAGGTACATAAACTATATAGCATGATCAGCTTTACAAACTGTAAGCTTGTCTGGCCTGGGCTGTAACAAGGACTAAGATGCAGTGGTACTCTACATGCATTTCTTTTTTCAATTACAACCCAATCAGGCATCCCTGCTAAACTGAGGCAATGGTGGGAGAAATGTTACATGCAAACATCCTTGTCTTGCACGAGACAGAATCTGCTGTTTAGTAATAAAAAGAAAACATCAGAGCTTTAAATTAATCAAAATACACATTCTGCTTCAGAATGAGCAAATTAAACATAGTATAAATTTAATGAAGATGTTAAATTGATAGATTATAGTCTTCCAAAGTAGGATGTTCAAATTAACCTGCATGATGGTGATGCTAAAATGGAAAGGAAACAATGCAAAAGCAACAGAAACAAGATAGTTAAAAAAAATTATCAAATATATGGTAGGTGTTATGCATGTGCAGAAGGGAGTTAATGCCAATCAGATTAACCATGCACATATAATTTCAAGAATGATAATAATATTGATTACAGCAAGAATCCAGCAGATTAACTGCAGTTCAGATTACTGTCTTCTAGGAGGATGGTAACATGCAGATTTTCCAAAGTAAACAGCTGAACAGACAAGCTGCCAGACCACTTGTACCTATATATTAAGACACTTGTTAATGACACCATTTAAAAGCTGACATTCCTTTTTCCCTTCAAAAAGAGTGAAAGCACAACTGCAGAAATATTTTTTGATTGAAAATTCAAGATTAGTATAAAATCCAGACATTTGGGATCTTGTCAACCTCAATAAACTGTTAACAACCCCACAATGTTTTGTATACTCTGGTTCTGAGTCATTCACCATGCACTCACTGTCAGATATAGGTCTCAACAGAACCACTGATTCTCTGACACACAGCCTGCATAAGTAGGCCTGGAATGTTTAGCAATTTGTGGAATGAAACATATGTAATATAGATGTGAGTGTATACATAGAACTATTCAGGACTTCTATAGGAAGATAGAAGCTCTAGCTGCTGTATGAAATCTGTAAAACTATCCATCACAACAGAAACTGCTAAAAAGTTGTAGGTAATTAGAAATGGATTTTCCTGAAATCAAATTAAATCATTTCAATATGGCCAGGTGAGGACAGTAATTTCACTTGTCTGAAGGAATGGAAAATGTGTTATTCTACAAATCAGCTGGCTTCGACAGTGGCTGTCAGAAGTACTCAAGAATTTGATATTGTCAGAGGGGTTATATTCAGCTCTCAGAATTGCTCATGTGTGGCTTTGTATCTGATAGTTGAGGAAGAAACCAGGCAACCATACATCGCTTTTAATGTGCTTTCTTTAAACCTAATGCTGGGCACACAAATCTGATACAGCTTGTAATACTATGACACGCTGACAGTGAGCTTTTTCTCATCAATCTTATATTAGCTCCAGTGCTTAATTTCCTGTGTAAATGTATACCCTGCACTTTTGTAAGTGCATACACTGCATGCCCCATCCTATGAAAAGCAGTGACTTAGTTGCATTTCACCTGTGAAGAACCTAAGACACTAAACAACCAAATGTTGTTGTTTAGGCAGGATTTATCTGACAGACATCTACAACAAACCACTGCAGGAAAAAAAAAGTCATCCCAGGTTGAACGGACACATAGAAAGGCAAAACAAAAATTACTCTGACAACTCAGGGCTCAGAGCAAAAAGGTTAATGGTTTGTATTCCACCTGCATGACAAAACCCAACAAAGTACCATCGAGATTCGTGCAGGGAAACGCTGGAGCCAGGCTCTTCAGAGGAAGACAAGGGGCAACAGATCGAAACTGAAACAAGAGAAATTCTAACCAGATATAAGAAAAATCTTTCTTCCCATGAAGACAGCCAAGCAGTAGAACAGGTTGCCCAAAGAAGTTGCACCTTCTCCATGTTTGAAGGTTTTCAAGCTCTGACTGGTCAAAGCCCTGAGCAATCTGATCTGACCTCATTGACAAAAATGCTTTGAGCAAGAGGTTGGTCTATACAACTCCTGAAATCCCTTTCAATTTCACTTATTCTATAAATCTTTGAACTAAAGGTTTTGACCTCTTTTCATTAAAGATATTTCAAATGCAGATTGTCTCTTTTCAGAGATGTAATCTGTTTTCATAATAATATGAAACTGAAACATTCTTAGGTTGAAGGTAAAAATGTTGACTTACTTCCAGCTTCCCAAAGCAGGATGGGCAAGAAAGAAAGAAAAAACCCAAACCTTTATTGACATAAACCAACACAGAGTGGCTAAAGTTTTCCCAAGTATTAACATTATAATTAGGGAACAAGAGGTTTTGTTCCAAATCTGGGTTTCTCACAACATCCTGCCTCAACAGGATCTCTTAGAATTTGCCACTACTTCAAGCACAAATTGTTCTTCCAAAGAGATGTTGACTTCTGTGGTCTATTAAACAAGCAATACAAAACTGTACAGTGACGCAAATGCTTCAGGCTAAGCTGTACATGAAACAGCTCCTTTTCCCTAGGGACTCCGTAGAAGTATAGACAAGATTAAAACTAAACTTCAGTGTTTTAGCAATAAGTGGTCAGGAAATAAAAACAATTCATACAAGTTTGCTCATTGTTTCATTTCCAGGTGAGAAGTTATTTGCCTACCTACTGAGAGATGGAGTAATTGCCCGGGGAAAAAGTAGAAACAGTCCAGTATTTTGGGGTGCATGAAAAGTCAGACTGCTGTTGTAACATGCATTTATACATCTTTGAATCCTTCTTCCAAAGTATCTCCCATTTACAGAAGGTTGCTAGGGTAGCCCTGGCCAAAGATTCTGAAAAATCTACACTTGTGTCTGCAGGAGAAAAGGGGCAGAACCACACGAGTGCACCAGCAATCACAGCAAGGTTTGTTTCAGCCTGCTACAGCCTCCAAGAAATCCTAATGGACATACATCTGGGCTCAGATGGAGGGAAAAGAAGGGAAGGTAGAAAGAAATCTTCACAAGGCAATGTTTTGCGGAGCAGAAATTCCACTGAGGCTTTTGACCTTTTACTTTTAGGTTGTGCTGTTGTGCACTTTTTTCCTCACTGGTGTGGAATGACCTACCAAACTCTGCTGGAAGGGCAAGTTCACCGATAGTATAAGCAAATACAAGTAACAACAACCTACCCAGAGCAGTGAAAATTCTGTCTTAGCTGCAGAAAAGTTTTATATGTGGTGTTTTGGCAAACATGCTAGCTACAAGTATAGTCACAGTCTGCATTTGAACTGTACAGGTTATACAGGAATTCAAAGAGTGGCTGAATACGAAGTTAATATTTTAGTATAGCTCTATTCTGTAGTATTCCATGTGAAAATTAACCTGGAAATTGCTAATATACTGTCATCAATGAAGGGTTCAGAATAGGATGATGTCCCAAGTTCTTAGACATACTTTGCCCAATTATGTTTACTACCAGTGGTCCCCATCTGTTGAGAAAGCTGTCTTATATGTGTAGAGTGGATATAACAAGAAAGATTCATGAAGCTTCAATTTACTTTTCTCAAACATCTTTCAGTTTTTAATGCCTCATATTAACATATACAACAGTCTTAATCTGATGTTCTCATTCAGACAAGACATCCATTTACTTTGATAGTGTTTAGTATTATATAGGAAGCATGTTCAGGATTAATTTATCTTAAAGAATAATTTTGGGGAAAATTCCCACAAGATTACTCCTATACATTTTCTTTCCCCAAAATGCTGGATTACCTTCGTGTTTTAATGTAGACCTTACTTCATACTGTTCTTTTCTTTCTATTCAGATTTCAAAGTACTCCAGACACTTGTGCCAGTTTTAGGAATTATAAGTGTTATTTTCCTAAAATACCCTATTTTAATCAATGTTACATAAAAATACATGAGTTCAGATTCCTATTATACGAATGTAGCAAGTTCACTCTTCAGAAAAGATCAAGATGTTGAGTTTTGTGAAATACCTTTGTATATTCCAGTCAGCAAAGCTGCAAACTGGTGAAGACATTACACACCAAAACTTCAACTTTAAACTTAAGTCCTTCCCACTAGAAGGAACTCATACTTTGTTTGACAATTCCTGAAATGTTATTTGGAAGGTTATAATTGTTCAGTTAATCTCCACCTATGTTTCAGTAATCAAAACAGTAGCATTGAGTTTTTGACAACAATATAATATTAGACATGTGTTGAAGCTAACTCTTGTAGGATTCAAAAGGGGAAAAAAAGTAATTTCTTTTTAAGTCTTCGACAATTAAAGGTTTTTCTACAGAACAAAAATAACTCTGCTTATAATGTAACTTCCATGTTCCAGCTTCTATTTCTCCCAGCTCAAAGCACTTTATAACATTGGTCCAAATAGTTCATGCTTTATGCTTGGAAGCACTTTCATTAACTATTTATGTAGGTACAGAAACCAAGATTTGGTCCATGATAAATAATAAATCTTCAATAGACTTAGATGGGATCTTTTCAATGAAATATGTTTTCCCCAGAAAATCCTAATTTCTTGAAATCATAAAAGTTGATGGAAGGGGTTGGTTTCAATTCATTAAATGTTTCTAAGATATTTTGGAAAGACATTTCAAATTTTAAAAAAATCTCATTTTAACATAATCAAAACAAGTAACTTACATTTAGCTCAGTATACCCAAAAGATCTCTCAAAAGTCATACATATTTTTGGAACACAAAATACCTTCACTAACTTGCGCTAAAGTGTCTTCTGAATTGAAGATTACAGTAAATTTTTAAGAATTTGACTTTTTGTCCTTACAGAAACTGTCTCAAATGCTGACATTTTCCACAGTACTTACAACTGCCCTTTATATCAGTATTCATTACTACTATTCACATTTTCCTGCAGAGACATAAATGAGTTACTCAAGATTACAAAGTAATTGAGAAACAAAAGTAAGTGAGAAACAAAACCATTCTGTTTTCCAGAAAAACGTTTGAAACTGTGCTGTTCTTTACTTCTGTGAACATAAACTTCTGTGAACATAAGCCATCAAGGATACAAGTGTCTAAAGTGAATTTTCTGCAGGTTGCAAACAGTGGGTCTGATCAGCCCACCCACAGGTGAAATAAGGAGGGACACGTGGAACTTCTCTCCCATCGTTTCAATTATTGGTAAGAGCTGGACAGAGCCTATTCTGGCTGAGCATTCTCTAATCACAGTAAGTGCTCAGAATCTAAGGGAAGGAGCAGACTGCAGCTAAGCAAAAAATCCAAGCCAAACATGGCACAGAAAGAATATCATACAGATGCCAAGCCCATGCAGCTCAGAAAGGCCTATTAAAGGAAGGGATGAGTCCCATCCTGTCCCATGTCCCCAGGCTGCTGCCTTAGTCCTGCAGCCTCCTCTGGGCCTGTCAGGCAAATAGTTGTGTTCCTACTGATTCCCCACCAAATACAAAATTCAGTTCTAGATCTGCTGAGGCAAAGCCTCCTAGGATATTACCAGCCACCTAAGAGATTGCCAGGATCTCCCACAACAGCAGCCTCAAAGTGGTGCAGTCATTTGGGTTAAATAAACAGAAAAATTAATGCTTCTGGACCAGAAGGGACACAAAGACAATTCCTGTAACAAGGTAGTCCTTTCTACCCTGTCTTGCACAATTCCAGAACCTGACTAGCAACTTCTCATATATGATACATATTACATATCTAAATGATAAATATTACAGTTATTTAAGATAGCAAACAGAAGAACCTATTATTTGCACATAAGTGGATTCTGAAAAAAAAGGAAGAAAAAAAGGCTGTACGACATTTTCTCAGAGATGGCTTAAAGAACAAGAACTTAAAGAACTTGTACTTTGTGATTTAATTTTAGCATTTATGCAGTTACAAATTACCTGAGGCACAAAAAATTGCCATGCTAAGGTATCAAAAAGGCTGAGTCAGGACCAACTGCTGCATCAAAGACCCTGAAAAGTAATCAGAACAGAGTCATCTGTCTGCTGGATGTTGTTTCGGTGCTAGCTCATTTAATAGGGTGCAGGGAACCCAACAAAATCAGCGACTCTGCCAAGGTAAAGTTGAGGGTTTGGCTTAAATTAACAAAGCATGCCAGCAGATATATAAACTTAACTAAACACAAAAGTCTCAATTGAGCTAGAATTTTAAAACAGCTCAAGTGGAGAAGTTTTCATTTTATATAAAAAATGGAGGAAAAGTAGTGATTTTGTCATGGTGGGAGTTTCTGAGCCCCTCCTTCACAAGGGCAGCAAAGAACCCGCTGGCATTTGCTAGGAGACCACCCACAGTACTTACAGTATATTGGAAATGGCAAGAGTGAGCTGCATGTGAAAATAAAGAATATATGCCCTATTTCCTATGGAACACTTCAATATGGCATGCATAATGTCTTAAAATTTTCCACTGAAATATTGGCTGTTTCCCTGGTCCAATCTGGATTGTCACTCAAATGTCAGGACAGAAAGAGAAAATGCTGGGCTGGAGGATTTTCCCTTGCTTTAGACTTAGCAATAATTTTACTGTCAGTCACCACCTTTTTCTTGCCACTAATGGTATCCCCTAAAAATCTGAGAGGTGGCATGAGCAATTCTGAGAGCAGGACTCAGCCCACCTCAGGGTGGGCAAGCAGCCGAGGACATTACACTTGTGTGACCTTGTGGCAGCTGGTCCCCGCAGGTCGGAGATGTTGGATTCCCACCTCCAACACGGAAACTCATTTCTGGAATTGTAAAATAAGGTACTACATGCCACACTGCTGTCACAATGGTATAAGGAAAGGACTCTTCTATAATAAAAATTAAAAAAAAGACAAAGAGCTGACAAACAAGGGCACATGTGGCTGCACGAATGTAGCAAGAGTTCAATTCTTGAGCAGTCAGAATATTGCTACTGAATCATTTTCCTGAGAAAAATCTTCAGAGAGGCAGTGGTGAGATGCTTTTATCACATATACGCATATATTAATAGCAGGTTACGCAGAAAACTCCACAAGGTAAAGCTGCAAGGCATCGCATTATAAAAAATCCTGGTTTACATCATTTTCCAGTACAGAAAAAAACCAAACTACAAACTGTGAAAATGAGATATGCAGGTCATCTCTGTTAATTTGCTGCTCTGACTCAAACCTCTAGACTTTAACACAGAAATGCAAAGCACAACTTTCCAACATTCCCCGGTAAGCAGCTGCTTTATGAATAACTGGAAGAAAACCTTTATGCTTGGTCACACCACCAGCAGGAGACAACTGGCTTTTCTCATGTAATACAGGGAATTGCAGCCAGTACTTCATTAAAACACAAGACACTTTGGCAGACATGGATGCTGAACATTGCTTACTGTTCACATCTGTGGGTAAATGACGGCAGGCTGAGACTGTTGCCTTCCACTAAAGAGCAAGTACATGATCCAGTGCAGTTAATCAATAAGATAATGGAATGAATCAATAGCAAAGATTTTTAGGAGGTCTTAATTAAACAAACACTTGCAGATACAAATGATGTCTTCAATCTATTGATGGTGCCAGGGTGAAGGGTTAAACACGAACAAAACCATCAACTTTATTTCACCAGCATCTATTTCTCTAAACTACCACATAGCATTTTGGCCTCTGCATTGGCCCATCACTGCATCCCTATTCATTTTTACCACCACATTAAGCAGGCAAATTAGCACATAATAAAGAAAAAGAAACAAACTAAAAAACTCACTGAACAATTCAAGCTGTGATGACAAAGTAGATAATTCACGGCTATTTCTTCTCTTTGAAAGGTGTGACTACCTAGCCAGAAGTCCTAATAAAGCCACTTTCCAGCTGCAAGGTGTACAATTAGAATAATCAAAGAATACCTAAATTGATAGAACCATTACTGCAGGAGATCTCCATGGGCCTCCTGCACAAACATGATAAGTCGATATTTTTGATTCTCCCAATGGTTCTGTGCCAGGCACTGTTTTAAAGAGACATCAATCTATGATGTCAGCATTTATCTAATGAACCTTCAAAAATCAATGTCAAGATGGCCTGCTACATGTCTGCACCCAATTTGTCCCTTCCCCAAGGGATACTAGGTAAAACAAAAACACTGTGTCACGTTCTACTATAAGGGAACTGTGGGGGGAATTCTTTTTAACAGATTTCTTGGACAAAATCAAGCACAAACGAGGCAAGTACTGTACCTGAGAACCATTTATTGATAAGGAAGGGTATGTGTCCCTATTGGAGAGGAAGAGAAAATTAAGCAGAGGGAAGGAAGGAGAGACCAAAAGAGGAAAAGAAAGAAAGGGACAGAACCACCAGAATCCTGGGCTGCACCATCAGCTTCCAACCAGCAGGTAGAGGGTGCATGCTGTGAGCTGTGGCAGCACAATTTCTTCCCAGGGTAGATCATTGTGTGCTCAGGTTCATACTACGTTACTCTGAGCTTGGTTTCTCACACATTTTGTCCGGCATTCTAGTACCACCTTCTCCAACGTGCATGGCGAGACCATCCATTAGTCTTTCTGGGATTCCCTTCTGCCAACCTTGTGACCAAAACGACTGTCATGTGAGTGGGTCGTCCCACCCATCCTGGATGGAACGTGGCGGGAACAGGATGACATCCACGGACTAAATCAGGAAGCAAAGATCAGAAAGATGTGGGAGCAGCAATGTTGGTGCCTTGCCACGATTGCCTTGGCATGCCTTTTCCAGCCCCAGTGTTCCTACAGCTCTAGGCTGCTTGGCTCTCTCAACTCTAACCCTAACCCTAGGCCTATCCCTTAAACCAGACCCAATACCATAGGTTTTCCAGATCAAAAAGATGGAGGAGCAGCAATGTTGGGGCCTTGCTGCGATCGCCTTGGCATGCCTTTTCCAGCCCCAGTGTTCCTACAGCTCTAGGCTGCTTGGCTCTCTCAACCCGAACCCTAACCCCAACCCCAGCCCTAGCCCTAGCCCTTAAACCAGACCCAATACTGTAGGTTTTCCAGATCAGAAAGATGGGGGAGCAGCAATGTTGGGGCCTTGCCACAATTGCCTTGGCATGCTTTTTCCAGCCCCAGTGTTCCTGGTGCTCTAGGGTCCTTGGCTCTCTCAACCCTAACCCTAGCCCTAACCCTAACCCTTAAACCAGACCCAATGCCATAGGTTTTCCAGATCAGAAAGATGGGGGAGCAGCAATGTTGGGGCCTTGCTGCGATCGCCTTGGCATGCCTTTTCCAGCCCCAGTGTTCCTGGTGCTCTAGGGTCCTTGGCTCTCTCAAGCCTAACCCTAGCCCCAAGCCTGAATGCAGCTTGGCACTGGGATAGAGGTCCTCACTGCCGTAGGTGGCACACCCTGAGGCTTTTTGGGGAAGCAGCGGGCTGCTGTGGGCAGCGGCGGGCAGGCTTGTGGAGTGGTGACACAGGGTAGATAGAACAGGGTGGGCAGGGAAGGCAGGCAGGGACAAAGCAGGGAGACGGAACGCAGGCAGGGCAAGGACAGGAGCAAAAGTGGGATGAACAAGTGGGCAACTGAACCCAAAACCGGGTGGGACCCAGTTATGATGCATTTAATTGCTTTTCACACACTAAGGCTCCTCCCATAGCCCTATCCCTTGAGGATGACCATTGGCTGCTCATGGAAATTGTCCCCTAGCAGCAGGAGTTTCCTGCCTCTCAGGGGAGTCAGCTGCAGCCAGTGGTGGCAGTTTTCTCTGCCCTGAGTGGCTGTCAGGTGAAATCCCCTCAGAGACAGAGCTTCCCCCCATTTTCTAACGGGGTTCCTGCTTAGAGATGGTAATGTTGGCGGTCTCCACCCCACATGGATGCTAGCTGACCTCTACACACGCCACTGTTAGGACTCTCAGCACATGGTGTACAGCTCTCCTAGTAATTTTCCCCCTGCTCTCAGAAAATGCATTCTTAATCCACAGTTTGAGAAATAAAATCGGACAATGTTGAGACATAAATAAAAATTAAATTGGTTCCTCACACACTGTAAGAGCAGTGAAAACTGTCTGTGACCACCCTCCCTGGAAGGAGGGAAACTTGACCTGGCTGTAGACACCTAGAATAGGTTTCCAAAGGCAATAGCTATTCCAATCCCTGCTGTATTATATATGTATAAAAACAATAGGTATTCCAAAGAGAAAAGGAAATTACATCGCTTAATTTAAGGCTCTCTAAAATTGCATTTGTCAGCTTGCAGTACAATGACAACCAGGTGATCGTTTCTTAAATTACTAAAATCAGGATTCTTAAGGATAACAAGATTGCCTTAGCTATTAATATCATTCTCGTCCTTGTTGCCAGTAGTACATTCCTTGGCAGAACTCCTGTTTACACCTGAGAGCCAGGGTGTTCAATCCCCTGCATAGCTATTAGCCAGGAGAGCCATTTAGCTCTGCTGAAGCAGTTCTTTTAGCTATTTTCTTGTTAGTGTTTAGACTCAACTTATCCTCACTATTCTGTCCACAGAATTCCCTGAAACTGATATTTTGACACTGTATCAGACAGAAAGTGGAGGTCTAAGTTAGCTTCTCCCTCTCTCCTGTTTGAATAATAAACTGGTCTCTAGTTGCTCCGAGGTAGGGCTGCCTCCAGCTTGTAACTGGAGGTGACAGGTACTCTCTAGCAGATGGGCTGTCTTGTAATCTTTTTCTTTATTCACAGCAACTCTGTCTCTTCCTTCTGTTCAGAGTATTTACTCTTGTTGGTAGCATGTAAACAGTTAGCTATGCCTTAGACAGTTCAAAGATGTGCTGTGTGGGTGAATTAGTTGTTGCAGGATGCCTGTCTGCCTTCATACACACACTTCTTTCAAACGCTGCCATTTTCAGATTTCTGCCCAATTAACTGACAATGATGGAGCCCAGTCCTGAGCTCCCTGCCCAGAGGAAACCTCCCCTGAATTCAGGAGAAGCTCTCAGGAAGCAGAAAGCTGAGAATGACTCTGAAGATGCCACAACTTCTCCACCCTAAAATGCTGCATTCCAAATATTTAGTACACTTCCAAAACATATACATTCTTATCAAAAAACAAAGCATGCAATTTAATTCCTTTCATAACACTTGTGTTTCTCAAGGAGTTGGAACGAATTCAGGTTTTTTTACATATAAAAATTACACAGAATTTTTTCTTAAACACACATATTCTAAGAAACTAGGGCAGCACTGACAAACAGGACAGCTTCTGCAAACTACTGATGTCTCATGACATGTTCACTAATATTTCATAATGGCTTTTTTCCTTGCCTGTCTGCTGTAGAAGAACTGCTGATTTGTCTTTACTCACCGACAACACAGTGGGGCCAAGTTTTCTATTTGGTGCAATCACATGAGGACTGCATTTGATTGCTGATATCTTGGCAAATGGGTTTTGTATTTTAATACCAATAATGTTCAATTCATCTTTTGGGAAAACTAATTCCCTGTGTAATTAAGTTTCCCTCCACATAAACGTACACTCTTGCATGTTTATGAAATGCTCCTTTTAAAATTTTTCTTAATGCAAGTGAAATTTTAAAATCTGCCCAATTGTACCAATCTGTACTTTTGGTACAAACCCCCATGAACCTTCCTAGGGATTCTGTTTTTAACCGTAATTAATGTACCACCCTTTTTTTATTAAAATGCAACTCAGTTTTCAAAAACAAGTATGCAAATTAATTTTGAAAGCTACTATTCAGTTCTTCAAAGAGGTCTTCTATAGATACCCAAAGTTGTACCAGCATGGGAACACAGAACTTGCTGTGCAAAATGCACCACCAGTTAAATGAGTAGTAAATCAGGAGCCATCTCATACATTAGGGGTGTAAGAGAAGAAATTTTCCTATACTTTATAGCACCTATATTTACTCTGATTTTTTAGAAGGTTATGTCAAGTTTCTAAATTTTATCTAAATTTGTAATTCTGCTCTACTGTTGCTGGCTAATTAATAAATAAAAATGTAATAGATAAAAGTCACTAGACATGTTATGCATGTTTTACTGGTTAACTTTCTTAGGTAATATCATAAGCTTCTACTTCATCTTTGGGTATTGCCTAGTGAAATCATTTTAATTTGTATTTGGGGTTTTCATTCCCTGGGGGATGCCACCAAAGGCCTGTGCCTCCATGGCACTTTGGCAGGTCGACTTATTAATAAAGACTGTTGTGGAAAGACTGAGTGGGACTCGAGCATAAGTCAAGTGAAATCACACATTCTTTAAAGAAAGTCTTGCAGAAGGCATGTTTTACTTAACACCCATCCAGAGAAATTGTAGAAAGTAAGATTTGCCCAAAAGTCCTCATTTTTCAAATGGTAGGACATGGAGGCAACAAAATAACTCACTCTTAAATGTCTTTGTGAACCTATGCCTGAGCGATGACAGATTTGTACAAAAATAGATCAGCATTGACATCGTCCCTAGTGTTATGCTGGAATATTCCTTAATAGCTCAGAATTCTTCAGGAAGCAGTAAGATACTCCTTCACAATCTATCAAGAACTGACTGGTCTCCATCTTTCTTGAGAGATTTTTGAAAAACAAATCAAGACTTAAAACATTATGGTGCTGCAATTTTAATTCGTGTGATTTACATTCTTGTTGAAAAGGTTGAACTAAAGCTGTAGCCAGACTCAGCATGTGTGCCATGGTCTCCAGAAGCATGTTATAAATGCAATCTAAAATCAATAGCAAGAAACAATTACAGCATCTGAATACCATTTGGGTGAAATAAGCTGATGCTGGTGAAGCAAGCAGCAAATGTATGTCAATACCTGCAACAAAGTATTCCACAGCGTTTGCACAAAGAGGGGTTGAGTAAATATCAATAAAGCAACTCCTACTACAAACAGTAAAAATGATAAAATCAATATTATAAAATAAAAAACTTAGCACACGGATGAACACTATGATGTGGACAGTGCTGTGTTAGGAGTGTTGCTAAGTTCCTAGATCTCAGTAAAGGAACAGACAACGGCTGCCTCTGTCCAGTGCTCTGATTAACCAAAAAATCAAAGTATACAACAAATGGTATGCAAACAGTAGACCATGCCATTCATATGAAAATGTATTTATGTCCTACAGCAAGAGGAATCACATATCTAATGCACCTGCTAGTCCTGTGCACTCTCAAGATCCCATCTAAATAGCCCACAACATGCCAGCTCTGTCTGCTTAATGGGAAGACCCTGAAGGACTTCACATTTGTCCATAGAAAAGGCTTGAGTAAGAAAAAATAACCCATTATTGCAAAATATTTATATTAAAGCATCAAATTCCAGTAAATTCTTTAAAGACCCAGCAACCAAAAGAGTAAAACTGTGAGTGACAGCCCATCTGCAAGATGCTGTCTGTAGCTCTGACCTGCATTTAAAACAGGGCTGCTTAGCCTTTAGAGCACCTAAAGTTGGCTCTGTTGTTTGCATTTCATAGAAACTACTTTTGAAAGTAAACAAGAACCTTTAGTGAATTATTTAGCATACAAATAAACCAGCAAAGAAGCCTAAGTAGGCCAATATGAACTAACTGGATTGAAATATTCATCTGTAAATAACTTTTCAATCTGCTGCTTTCACGTACAAATACTACATGGAACATTAGACACAACTAGCTTCTAGGGATATTTAGGCTCACTGGAGAGCAATTTTTATGTCTACTGGCATCTGTGGGTAGTGATATGGACTGACTGTTAATATAACCAACATAAAATTTATGTGAACACTCACTGCAATAGCAGCACACTGTCAGACAGCTGGTGGTTGATGCGTAGCACATGCGGATTTTATACGCACTGTGTAAACTAACCTTTGCAAAAAAGATTTAGCAGGTTTATTAGTTTAGGAAATCGCTATAATTAAGGATAATTCATAATGGCCGCTTACCCATTCTATAGCAATAGCTGCTTTAATTTAGACTCTGTTTCTTTGAGCCATAAATAAGTGAGCTGATATCTTCTGCACAGATGTGGCATTCAACCTGTTCAAGTTGGTTGAGTTCTGCTTGTGTTTTAATGCAAAAAATAGTCGATAAGCCTATAAAACACACTTTGCATGAAATAAATTAGCAAAAAATGCACCTTGAAAGTTCTGAAACTCTACTAGTAGCTCCTTTTAGGGAGGAGAGGGTAGAACACAGAACTTTTCCACAAAAAAGGAGCAAAGTACATGGTCAGAGATCAGACCTGAGATAGAATACCAGATTTGCATAATTAATCATTGGGAAAGAGATATGTCTGTGACCTACATGTATTATTTACAATCTCTTCAGTTTGTAATGGAGGGTTTGACCTCTGTGAGCCCTTCTTGTAACACTGTGACTTTCCTGCTTCTGTGCACAACTCCAGCCTTCTCTGCGTGGTTGTCTCCTAATTTCAATTCCTATTCAAAATTCCTGCAAAACGATTCCTTGTGTCCACATTGCTTATTTAGTGGACAGCACTTTTCCTGAATTGTCAGCACCCCATGTCCTACTGGCTTGTAACCACCATGAGTCTCTCTGGCCAAATCCTCACAAATCCAGCTTTCCCTCCCTTCCCTGTCCTTGGACATGGGCATTCTTAGTAGAAACATTTCACAGATAACTACTTTACTAATCAGGAACTACAGTAAGGCCTATAGTAACCACAAAGGACTATAGTAACCAACATAGCAAATTTTTTGATTTTACAACCAAAAAAAAACAAAACAAACAAGCAAACAAAAAAAAAATTGGCTACACTTGTCACTTGTGACCCCATTGTTACCTTCTGTAGACAATGACTATAGACCCACCCAACTAAAAAATTATGATTTGAGGTTTCTTTCAGATAATGCTTAAGATGTTTGATAAAGAAGCTTGAAGTAGCAAATGATCAGCAAGTTTAGAACCAAATACAATCCAGATTCTCCTGATATCAATTTATGCTTCTTCCTTTCTGGAAGAACCCTAGATTAGCATGGACAGTAAAAAATTCAGATACTGAGCTTTGCAGCAGATGACTAAGCACAATGGCTCAAGGCATTATTTCCTTGTGCATAGAGGCAAAAACGTGGAGTGTTATGGAAAACTATCTGGTCTTGTAAGTCTCCTGCCACAAAATTACTAACACATTGCCTTTCTAGGGAGTGTGCAACCTACATTTTTTTTCCATTTAGATTTTATAGTAACCTTGAAAATGACATTAAACAACATAAATTTACAGAGTGTCACGGCAGTCAGTGGAGCACAGTAAACATTCCCTAGTTGGGATCAAGTCAGTGAAAGATGAGATGCCTCTCCTGGATTGCACTGTTTTTCCATCAGCCCAGCTTACACTGCGACTGAAGAATGTGTACCAGCCAAAGCACTGGACCTATGAGTTTGGATCTTTGCTAAAAAGAAGGTTTACGGTTCATTTTAAAGAAGAAAATACAAAAGTAGAAGTAGTCTGCTTGCAATCACCAAGAAAATACAGAATAGAGACATAGCAATCACCATACATACTGAATTTCAGGTTATCTAAGCCTATCATTTTCAATCTCTTGATGACAAATGACCACACCATTCTACTCATTTCCAGTCCAGTCTGAAGAGGTATTCATTGTGAGACTCAGACTTCAGTAATAAAAAGATCTTGGCTAAGCAATATGTTTCCAATCCATTGAATTATTACATTCAATTTTTTCATGAGTGTATGAAATACAGTATTAAAAAAGTCTTCCAATACCCTTTGCAAATCCATGAGGTAGTAAAGCACAACTACTGCTTTAACACCATTCAAACCACAAACACTGCAGTAATTATGTACCTTCTGGGTAGAGGCACTACAAAAAGAGGAAGAAAATGGGAAACAAACTTCTTTTTTTAAGGCATTCCTAGGCAGTGACAGGAAACAACTGTATTTTCCTTACCCCAATCAGAGCCAAGATTAGAATGGAAATAGGAGAGATGAGCTCCAAAGTTAGAAGTTTTGCTGTCAGGGCAAGACACCTTTTGGCAGCATCCTCTTGCTCTCTGGGTTCTGACTAATATGTTTCGAATGAGATAAAAGCTCCTGAATTAGCATTCAATTCAACCAACAAGAGCAATTGACGATAGAATGGAATTGCTTTGCCACTGGCATATTGCACATAAGCTGAGTGAAACTGCAAATCTCCGTGCCAGAGGAAATTTTGAAATTTCCATTGCTTTTTTATATATTGCATGTATTTTATCAAATAATGGCCAAATAATTCCAAATTGCACAAGTCCCTCTGATTCGTAGAACTGAGCTGAACACTTGGTTTTTAGTCAGCAGAACATTGGGCTGTTTTCTTTGTGGTGATGTTCAGCTTGATGGGACTTATGGCAGGAGAGCCTGATGTTCACGTTCACACTATAGCTGACATCCCTATGGATGAGTTGACATCTCCCATAATTCATTCAGCAGTCATTTAACTCCTACAGGCCTTTGCACAGCTTTATCTTACAAAGTCCAAAATGCATCAAAGATCTAGTATTTTTCCCAAGAAGCCGAACAAACTGAACAAAATAGGAGTTTGATCTACCCTTCTAGAAGGTGATTTCAAGTGCCACGAAGTTAAATTTTTTTGAATAATCAAAAACGTGAACTTTAGATCAAAGTCATACAAAATTAAGTAGATTTTGTTTTAATAAAACAAAGACATTTATCACAGGAAGCTTCAGCTTTGTAAAAATGGCACTTTTTGGTGAAGAAGCATTTGACCTTAATTTTAATTAGCTCAAATATCTGTAATTCAGCAAAAATATGGTAAAATGGGAAGTTAGATACTGCTGTGCTAATTCTTACCACAAATGCTTCAGAGTATTTGCTGCATCTTTATTAAATAATTCCTATACTTGAATAAGACACGAATCCTGATTTCTTTAATAAGGCTTTACTGTTCAAGATTGCAATAGAGATACAAACCCTACCTGCTCAAAAATAGAACCTGAAAACACATTAGAAATGGTCTTAAAGAAGTTGAAAATGTATGTCTGGGGGTCAGGCCGAGCCTGAACAGGGGTGATGACACCACATCACCAACAGTTGTGAGATAAACTAATATCTGTTTAACACAAATTTATAAATTTTTCTCCTGAGACATTTCTTACAGTAAAACTGTTCTCTAGGTACTCCAAATTGCTGTAACAAGTAGAAAAAAAAATCAGCAAAAAGTCTTACACTAGGCTAAAGTGGCTACACATGATTCTTAACAAAGGCAAAACTTGTTATAGCTTTGGACAAGAAGGAACCATGTAAAGAAAAAGAACTTGTCCAGGCTGGTAGTGCACAAGAGAAGACCTGCAAGCAATGGAAGGCTTGCCCAAACAGGTAGTCTACCACAAGGGGTGAAAAGAAAAGAACAAAACTAACAGAAAAGGATAAAACAGTGCAGGAATGTAAGGGGGAAGATCCAGTGGGTACAGATATTTTCACTTAAGCCTAAAAAGTATTCTGTGTTGAGGAACTCGAGATGGGGCAGGGGGCAAGGGAGAAAATGGGTTTTCAAGTCTCTTTATTAGGGTTTGCTATTTTGGTTTATTAGGTTTATTTCATATACGCTTCAAATAAACTGCAGTAAGGGAGAAGCCAGCTAGGTGTTTGCCAAACAGTTTGAAAGTGGTGCTGATGATGACCAGTGTATCTTACTGCACAAAAGCTCATTATGGGACTTGTCATTACTGGGACTGATTCCCGAGGTAACCCAAACTCTTCTTCTTCAGCATCTCCAGAGGAGAGCGTTATCAAGAGAACAAAATGCTCATGCCTGAGGAGCTCAAGAAAAGGGTGACTGGAGGAAAGTCAGTGCAGATCATGTGGGGAGGAGGCCAAACGCACCATGACCCACCTTGCACAAACCATCCAGGCAGTCTGTGCCCAACACTATGCCAAAAAGGCAAAGAATAAAAAAAGAAGCTGGTAGTGTATGAAATAAATAGTTCAATGGGATGTGCATGAGAGGTGTGGAAGTGCTCAGCAAGGAGGGTGGGATGGACCTGTCTCAGCCTGCTGAGCTGCCACTGCGGAAAGGGACTGAGGACACAACAAGGAACTTCCAGATCCAAAGAAAAAAAGAAAACACATGGAAAAAAAATAATCCTGAGCATGTGGGATGTAAGGAAATGTATGGTTGACAGGGTTTTTCAGTCCTTCTTCCAGGGATCAAAATTACTTCAGAGACTGCCTACAAAGGGAAGTTCCTTAAAAGTGAAAGCCCATGGCCAGACTGAGAAGAAAAGGAGAAAAGCAGAGATTGTAAAGTAAACAAAATAGAAACTCAAGCACATCATCTGTCTTTGGTTGTAACTCACTTCTTCCCTGAGAAATACACTTCAAATTATCAAACACAAATAATGAAACAGAAGTCACAAAAGAGGGACTGAATTCAGAAGCGGTCTTCAAGGTTAGATTACACCCCTTTGTCTTAAACAAACAAACCAAAAAAGCTATAAAACTACCATTAGCCTTCTATAAAATATTTTTTAAACTGCGAATCACTCTCTTCTTTTTTTTTTTACAAAAAGAAATGCATTTGCAGTAGGCATTAACACAGTTTTGAACATAAAAAACAGCAAACCGTTTGGCACTGATTTTTAGCACTTCTGGTTGACTGCAACAGCTAAAGTACAGTATTTTTAAAAGCAGAATGTATTTCTTAAATCACAAGTTTCTTCATTGGATTTGCAGATGGGGACCTCTATTGGTATAAAATAATTACTAAAAAAAAAAGAAAAGACACCTGGAAACAGACCCATTGGCTCCCACAAAAATGGCATTGGCCAAATTCGCATTTTCATTACATCAATGTTAACATATATCCATTTCAATTAAAATTGCAGGAATTAGCCCAATAAAATGCAAATAATATAAGAATTTGGTCCAATTGTGAAAGACATCAAGTATTCTTAAGGAAAAAAAAAAGCTACAAAGAAGAACTAATATACTTTGAAGTTAACCTTCTCATACTTACGCCCGGGGGCCCTTCTGTGCATGTGCCTTATGTGTATTTTTACTACAACCTCCGTGTAACCACGCAGCGTTCTGGACTGACATATCTCTGTGTTGGGCAGGATTTCCAATCCTTCATGACTATCTATTTGTCACTGCAGGTGAGTGGTAGCACTCAGGCTGATCCCCAGCCACTTTCACAGTTACTTATCTGTCTTTATGGATTCTTCCTGTGTGTCAAGTTGGTGCATAACAGCATTACTGTCAGGGTGACAAAATTGTCCCCAGAGTGTCACAAATGATTCCCCGGCCTTATGGCTGCAAGCAGGTAGTAACACATCGACACTGCCTTCCTCAGCTCATCTTTCTGCAGCCCTGCCACCCGCCCGCTATTCTGCACTCACACGCACACATTCCCCTCTACGGATGTAAACCTCAGCTAAGAATTAAGACAGTTCTAATTCTGGTACTCTAAAATTAGCACCAAAAAAAAAGGAGCAGAGTTTGCTTTCAAGGTGAAATAATTTTTTCTGAAAGGTCTGTTCATTTGCTTATTAAATAATAGAGTTTTGGGGGAAGAATATGGTGCAGAATTCCTGTTTTCTAAATACAGAAGCCATGATTACAAATTCAGAATAGTGGCTAAAAATCTGCACACACTGATTTTTTCTGAATTCTATATGACACCTATGCTCTTTGTTTTTTCATGTGTGTCTACCAATGAAAGCCTGGAGGGTTTTTTCCTATAATTCTGTTGCATTTTTTACTTAATTGTATTTTGCACGTAGTATCACCTTTTTAAAAATAACATTTTCTCCAGTTCAACACTGGATGCTTATCTGTGATAAATTTAAAATTTCATTTGACAAAAAGTGCTGATTTAAAAACTTTTCCCCCCCTTATAATGTAAAATCATTCCAAGGAGAAAAAAAAGAAATCCATCAAGTTAAGACAATTTATACATTATTTGAAGAAGGCTAAGAAACTTGATAAATACAGAGAAAAAGAATGCTTCAGCAGAAAAGCTTGTTCAATAATCTAAAAACTACTTCACAGTCACAAAGTACAATCTAAGATTTCGACGATTCTTACATGAACCATGTTTTATGCAAATAAGTTCTGCTTTGTTTAAGTCTTATGTACTTCAATTCTTCAAAACATCCTGAAGGTAAGTGTTTCCAGACACTGACAGTGGACAGGACTCCGTGAAGGAGAGTCCCTGTATTCTTGTCCCTTCCTCACCTTGCTACATCAGCTCATCTCTCTGTGCCTCAGTTTCCCCAGCTTTGAACTGAAGATTGTTACACCCAATTTTCCTATAAAAACGCCAAACAAACTGCAGAGTAGAAAAACCAGTCAGCATTAAAAGTACGGCGAGATAAAACAAAAGCCTTTTGTTTGGAAGATGAACCTTCAGAGAATGACCCAGGGTGTGTGTGTGTGTGAAACGCAGGGTCAGGCACTGCTGCCTCGAGAAATGCAGCTGGACCAAGGGCACCTGACCCTGGCTGACACTGGCACCACCAGGACAGGAGTGTTCCAGCAAACACGTGTTTGGGTGTCCCTGCACACCCTCCCCACCCCTCGGACCATCTGTCCTTCACCTGACAAACACCCATCGTCCCAGTTCTCAGATGGGTTCAATATGATTTCTGACACCGGAAAAACAAAGCTAAAAGCAATTTAGAAATACCTGCCCATGAAGTCAAAAGGCAAAATATCTAAAGCTTCTCCTGGAATCTCTGACCTCAGAGGCTGACATGGTTTGATGGGAAATTTAATGTAATAGTCTGAGAAAGCCAAAAGGCCTATTGTCAGCAATGAAGTCTGAAAGTTAGCAGAATTAATATAACTGTACAATGGAAGTGCCCTCGAGGGACAAGGCTGCAGAACCAGGGCAGAGGGAAAAATGACTTTTGAAGTCATTTCACTATGACATTCTGTCATCACTGCTAAACGGAAATAAAAAATCATCTGAATCACCACACGCTTCAGTGTGTGTCCCTTCCTTATCTAATATAAAGTAATAACACTGACGTCCTGTGCCCCACCTAAGCTGGGAAGGGGCTCTGCAGGGACTTTGGGAGCTCCATTTTGAATTGCTAAATGCAATAAGAATAAATGCAAGTGGGAGTCTGTTTAGCAGAGAATGATGTCTGGTCTGTAGCCCATCAAAGCCCAATAAATCTCAATGCTTCAACAAGAGATGAAAATGGTTATCTCATCATTTCAGTGCCAGGGTGAAATTTTCTCTGAGCCAGAGTATTTTTACAGATGATTTATGTCTGGGAAGGGTAGTTGTTTAACAAAATGGCAGATAATGATAAATAGAAAGCAAATAGAAACAGCAGCAAGGGAGTGGTTCTTAGTTGCAGCAGCGGAATAAACAATATACTTACATAAAGTATATGTCACATGTAAGTGCCATTATTCTAAATCCTATGAGTTATATGTTACTTGGAACATCACATAAAAGAGCTGGTAATATGATTTACAGGATAGGAAATTTAACATTTACGCAAGGCAAATAAGTATCAAAATTCTTCTTTCTGTTACATCTCTGTTAATCCCACTTCACTGAAATTACTCTGGATTTACAATAGCATAATAAACAAGAAGTGTTTATGTGTTCACTGGTTTAATACATGATTACATTAAAAGGAGAGAGATCAGAAGATGGGCTAATTTTGATGTTGTTACAAATTTACTTTTAACCACAATGCTTATATTGTCTGCAGGCTAAAATACAAATGTTTTAAAAGAAAAAGGAACGGCAGATACGTACGCTATCTGGACATGTTTTTAATAAAGTCATCTGAAAACAAAACTTTTTTTCCCCTTTGGATCTGGGTTTGGATGACATGATAAAACAAATATTCATGGAGTTAATGATGAGAAGAAAATGTAGCAAAAAGCAAACAAAGCTGCCTGCTTGAGCTTTTTGAATTAGAGATACTGCAAACAATGTCAAATTGGAGATGGAGATTTGAGGTCAGGGTGCTCGGTTTCAGTTTCTTTTTCTGCATTTTTCCTGTGGCTGTACACAAAGGAAAAAAAAAAAAATCTAATTACAGTTTTAAATGCCCAAAATGCCATGTCCACCAAAAGCCCGATGCTCATTAGTACTAGTAATTAACTTTACAACTGTCAACACAAACACCACACAGGCTGACAGATAGATAGTAGCTCTGAGGGTGCTAATAAATCCGGAAATAACAACTTGACACGCAGATGCACAAAAGGATGCAGGTGATAAAGAAATGTTGACATCAAATCTAATTATCTTGGAAACGGCCAAGTACTGCACAATCCCCAGTAATGCACTGTTATTGCTGGTGATGAGCCCCACTGGAACGGCTCTTAACCACAGCCTACAACGCAGCTTTTACAGCCCCTTGTCATATCTAGTGAGGACAATATCAAAAAGGAAATTATGAGTGTCATGACCCCTCCAAGTCAAAAATCTAGTGATGAATATAGGCTCAGCAAGGCATAGCAGATTACCCCCTTACGAGTTTTAAAGCCAGGATGATATATGACATTTTTATCAGGCACTTTCTCAGGAATGTCACCAAGAGGGAAAATAAAGGCCCTGAAAAGAGACGACTAGGTGAATTATGCAACTGTAATTGCCGATCATAACCTGATATGAGCTGAAATTGCTCTGTTTTCATATTGAGATAGCATAAAATTGTCGGGAAATGCAATGGCTCCTTAATGTGGCCTAGATGAGTCTAATATTCTGATCATTTTTCACTCAGCTGCTAGGTAAATAGTGCTTCTTTAACACAACCACCGTGGCCCAGGGCAATCTGGGGGCCCAATTTTACACTTGAATTGAGAAAATATGTGTAAACTACAATTTTTCATATTTTCTGCATACATAAGAAGATGAAACATCTTTATCATGTGTATTGTCTGGCTGAGCTTATACAAAATATTAGTTTATCTCTCCTACTTTGGTTTATTCCATAAGCAAAACACATAGATCTAAAGGACAGGCAATATTCTATATACAAAATAGGTCCATCTTTTATGCAGCCTCGTATGAAGAATTCTACCATTTTGTTTTTAAAAAGCTGGCAATTAGCAAGTGTAGATTTTGAAAAATAAATTAAAATATTCTAAAATGCTCACACTTTTCTGCAAATTGGTGTTAAGAAAAAAGGAAAACAAAAGGCCACAGAAATATTTATCTGTACAACCTGAGATACTAGTTTAAACAATAACCTCTAGGAGAAAAGGAAAGTGAAGGGCATTTCTTTATTACCATGCTATAAGATAAATTTATTTTATCATAAGTCTGCTGTATTAAGTGGTTCATAAAACAGATTTGCTTAAAAAACAGCCTGAGTTAAAAAAAAACAAAACCTCAAATCAGCCACAAAACCCAATGAAACAAAAAGCATGCTACTACCCATTCTCAGATAATAATCAGCAATAATACCTGGGGCAGAAAGGTCATAAACCATACTTCCAAGACAGGAATAATTCATTGTACTACTATGTGTTTAAGAATTAGTTTGATAGAGTCACTATCTAGACTGAGAGATATTGTCTATCAATCTGACCTTCTAAAAATGAGCCCACAGACTCCCACTTAGATCAAAACCTCTGCTTTTATGATAAGCGGTGTCTTTCTTACGATGAATTTTAGGACTAGGATTATGATGAGTGCAGCACCATTTGCAAAATATGGAAGTGAAGCAATACAAACTCCTAAATAATTAGGTCTTTCTAAATTTCTAAACATATTTTTCTTCCAAAGGAACCGAAAAAGCAACTCCGTTTTGCCTGCTTGCTTGAGAGTCAATTCAGAAATAAACATGTACAAAGGAGGTTAAAAGATTGAAATTTCTTTGTTTGCATTTATGTTATCTGTTCTTAGTTCCTATATATCCACCTTATCGAGGTGCTCCAACACTAATTGCAAAGCAGCACTGACTGGCAGCAATAACCAGCACTTGGAAAAATCCCATGTGATGCTGGTGACTGCAGATAAGAGCCCCTTAACAAACTTGGGTATATCTGCATCAACTTACTTCCTACTCCCTTCCACATTTTATGCTTCCTAAAGGCTGATATTTTGTACTAAATGTTGTAGCAAAGTGATACCTCACTCTACAGAGAGGCTTCAAGCACAGATGATTTCCAAAGGCTTCAGGGTGTGGGATATACGGAACTGAAAATAACACTGAACACTGTGATACTTCAGTAATCACACAAGTCTTTGTAAAATATTTGACTGGAAACCAGAAGAGGATTGAAATATAGTTCCTCACAATTAATACTGTGTGATCCTAAATGTAGAGTTGTTCAGATCTCAAAAGAATTTAAAACTGTAGACCCATCCATATTTATTACATTACCACTAACCCTATTATGAACAGTCTTTATGTAATTAACATACCAGCAGGGAATTTCAGAGGTACTTGGCATTAATTTTCAATCCCTATTCTCCATGAATTTGGTACTCAATTGTAGTGATAAACAGAAGACACATGGTTATGATTACGCATTTTCTGTAACAATTATGCACCACAGTAGAAAAGACCCCATAATGCAGCACAGGCTCACGGTTAGCAAAAAAACCCATTTACTGCTGGATTTTCCTTCTCTTCCAGTAATTCAGAAAGTCAAGTGACCACTTTCCATTTTTTTTCCTTTTTCACAGGACCTGTTTAGAGAAGGCTTTTCCCACAGTCACTGGCACTTGGCAGAAAAATAACTTCCAGCCTTTATCATTCCCTCCTCGAGGCAGCCCCGTTGAAGGTGTATTTATTCCATCTCCCCGTCTCTGTATCCCCCTTCCGGAGAGCGGGCGCAGGGGCTGCAGCCACTGTTGCTAAGCAACTCAGCCACAGCACTGCATCACCAAGTACAGATTGCTCCCATCATTTTCAGCCTCACAAATTTGGGAGCTGGTATAATAATAGGAAGTAGTATGGATAACAAAACCATTATCCATAGACCGGTAAGTTAGCAGATGGATCATAAGAGCTGAAAAAAAAAAAAAAAAGCTACTGCAACAAGAACGCTGAACAATTATTGGCATCATTATTTTCAACCTTTTTTTAAAATCAGTACAGCCTCTACAAAGAAGTTTACATACTCACTATGTGTGAATGCAAAAGTATTTTTGAATTGTGATGATTTTTTGTGGGTCTTTCTGTGCAAGAGAACACCACAATATCAGTGCTGCTGAAAGCTAGCACAAGATCTATTAGTAATCAAATTTCAGCCCAGATTTTATGGTTAGTCTAACCGAGTTAATTTCTCTAATGTTAGCAATTCATGGAAGAGGTCTCTTGTGGCAGCACAAACCTGGGATCCACAGCAGCTGTCAGAAGAGACTCTGAGGAATTCCTTATTAGCCAGAATGCAACCAGGCAGAAAACTCATTACACAGTGCTAAATATACTTAATCACATCTATTAGAGAAAAATGAACTTGATAATTACAACAAATAACTAAAGAGCAAAAAGTGTTCATGGAAAAACCCACACCAGGATGTGTAGGAAGAGGGGCTGCATACTGACTCTGTGTGGGAGAAAGCCTCGCCGGAAACCCTTCTGATTCTGCTAGAAAACAATTACACCACAATGTACAAATGATTTAGGTTTCCCTTGAAAGTGAAGCATTTACATTTAACAGCTTACATAAATGTAACATAATAAGTAAATTAATTGCTTAGATTTTAAAAATTAATTTGGAAATCTCTTCTGAGAGTTGAGACAATATCTTCTCAACATGCTTTTTTGGGAAAGGAAGTCTGCTACAAACATTCACCATGATAAAGGTAATTTCACAACAGCTGGTACTTCACTGCAGTATATAACACAAGTGTTCGAAGCCTTTCCTTGTCCTGCAGGGTTTCCTTGTTCTTTATTTTGCTTCAAATGGGATTGGACTGTGGGATGATGTGGTCCCCAGTTTTGCCCATCAATCCATCTGTATTTTAAAACTGACAATTTTAAACTAAAGGTATCAGATAACGACCTCATGATGTAATTATAGACTGAAGTCAAACAGAAGCATCACATACTCTTAGTGGATTCATCACATACCATACACAGGCACTCCAAGCAGACCTGGATACCATCTGCCAAAACCTCCCTTGCTCTGTCATCCAGAAGTATCCAAAGTCTGTCTTAGTTTTATTTGCACTTTGCCCAGTCAGTGCACATGAAGTGGGGGCACTCTAATTTTGCAGCAATTGCAAATCCTGATGCACAGACACTTGGAGAACACAACAGAGCAGAGACTGCAGCTTCATATCTTTAGAACAAGCCTAACACCCAGACTTCTGTCACTTCATACCAAAATCCTCTCACACCTTATGAAAAGCAGTTAACCTTTAAGCAGATCCATGAACTTGGTTTGGAGTCTTTTTGAGCGCAAACTTTATTTAAAATTCTTTCCCAACTATATATATCCTTAATTCAACATCATTGAAATAAAGAAATCAGGCATATTGAAATAATCAAATAAAATCTGAGAAAGGATACTCCAAGGTTTTCATGTAATTTTGACTTTATTGGAAGAGGACAGCTAAGTAATGCATGAAGCAAGCCATCTGGGTTTTCTTTTTCTATTCAGCCATAGAACATTTTCACCTTTATTCCTATGGAACACCATTAAAACATTGGGTAGCATCTAGCAAAAATAAGATAAATTCTTCACAGTTGTATCCAAATAAAGAGAGAATGCAATGGCCACAGAAAGTCCTTACCTAAAGCCTGTGAAAGACACACAAAACCTCAACCCAAGCCAAAGCCAGCGACTCAGGTAAGCCCCAAGTGAAAGGTCCACACTGCCAGCTTCCTCTCTTCACCTCATTCCTTTCCTCCAGCTGTCATGAAGACAGGCAAGAAACTGCAGAATTCCATTTCCTAGGAACATAACTTAAAATGGTGGAAATTAGGAAACAGGATTTGATTCATTGTGTGGCCCAACAGCAGTGAAAAATCCAATGTCTGCATGACAGCAAATTAAGAGCAGATGGACAAGACTTTGAACTGATAGAAGAAAATTTCTTTTACTGCTCCCTTGCACTTGCTTTCCTGTGTTTTAGCTGATTCCTACCTTCTCCGGGTCATCTCTGCTGTCTCTGTATCATGTCAGAACCAGTATTTTACAATTAAAACAAGGCTCAGGCAGTAGCCACTTCTCAGAAGTTAAGGACCACACATACACCATTTTAAAATATGCTCTTTCCAATGAGTTACACTTAGGGACTGATGTTGTTTAAAGGAAAAATGTCTTCTAAAAGAGTCTAAAAATTGAACATTTTCTTTCTTCCAGTGAAAACACATCATCCTATATACACATGGATACAGTACTTTGCTTGGCTGGGCTTTAGGATAACACAATGTAATTTTGGGGGGTGGCAGTAATTCTGAAAATTTTTTGGTTCTGCAGTTTACAAATCAGACAATGTTCTTGTGGAAAGAACCAATTGAGCCTCACAAAAATTACCGAATTCATGAAGTCAGTTATTTAACCTATACATCTAAAGAGTGAACCTTACTACAGAGAACATATAGTACTCCTCTGTGTGAATAAAGGTATCACAGAACTTTTATAATTGCTGACTCAGTTTTTTACATTTATTAAATAATTTTTCTTTGTACAAACTAAAATTCAAATTTTAGCTTGTCAGTCATAACTCAGCATATACATCACACCATGCTGAAATCAGAACTAATACACACACATCTGAATTAAATTATGGGCACAGACTGGTACATAAATTTTTAAGTTATTTTTACAAAGTTCTACTGCATTTCAAAAGATTTAGCTCCCATTTAATTATACCAAGACAATAAATGTCCAGTAAGTTTGAGATATGAAAAACCAGTTTTTGCCCTCAAGCGTCCTCTCTCCACTCTTTATGCTTCCAAAACTAGGCACAGATCACACTGGATTGCTGAATTAGGTGAACCTTTCACCTGAACTTTCATAACAGTTTCAATATTCCTATGACTAAGATACTCTTTACCCTAGAAGGTTAAGTTGGCAACACAAATATAACATTAACTAATATGAACAGAAAGAGAGCTATGGTAGCAATGGTAAGACAGAAAAATGAAACAAGCAAGTTTTAAAGGGCATCCAAGGCCATGATCTTTCTTTATGTGTACAGAAAATGGCTACAACTGCATCAGAATTTTGCTCAAAAAGTAGAAGTTACTAACTGCTCCTTTTAGAATATCAGCCTTCCTGTCCATGGTTAGGACAATAAAAGCTAGTTCTGTAACACTTCTCATTTACACAGTATGAACTCTGACGATAGAAAATCCACAAGTATAATTGTGCATTGCAGTGACAAAAAAGAAGGTGTAATATTCTTATACAACAATCATGTTCAGGAAAGCTAAACACAATGAGAACATCATCAGAACATCAGAATTCTGCTCTTGGTGTTTTGGGGATAAAGGTACATTGCAATCCTTTCTGTCCTGCCATTCAATAAATAATAATAAGCCTTCCTTGCTCAAAACAGAAAATGTATCCAATTTAATATAAAATTTTATTAGCATTTACTGAGAATTAAATTAATAGAAATTAATAGAAATTAATGGAAATTAATAGAAATTAATAGAAATTGAAAGCTTGCTGAAGAATTAGTGTGTTAATAGTATATGAACTGCAGATATTTCCTTTTAAATCCAGATAATTCTTGCAGAGATAGAAATTCCCATTCTTATTTAATTCTCTCTTGGGGGGCTTATAGATTTTTTTTTCCCCAGGGAACTTTTTTCCCTAAAGTGTAGCATTCCGAATACAAAATAAGAGAAATCTGTGGAGATGTTTGCAGAGCAAGCTTATGCTGAGAACGAAGAGCAGTTTGAAAGCTAACAGAGAGTGATGAGCAGTGACAAACACAAGAACAGAGGAATCATTCCTTTTGCAGTCCTCATGGACAGTCCAAGGATGCCAACTTTTCCTAAGCAAAGAATGTTCTGATAGCATCAAAAGCAGAAAATCTGATTAAAATGGCTAAAACGGAGCTTTGTTGTTACAAAGTGTGGAAAACCTCCCAGCTCCAGATGTTCCTTACTTGAGTCTACACCGGTTACGAAGCTTTCCTTTGTTTTTCCCTATTTTCCAACACAGGGTTGCATCAAACACCCTTGAAAAATATGGAAGAGTTAGGAAGAACAGGGACAAGCAGAGCAGGCAGCAGCAGCACGGTGTGGTGGCAGCTGCAGCAGCACGGGGCTGGCGCTTTCCAAAAAACAGAAACAGCCACCACAGACCGCGCGCGGGGAGCTCTCCGCGGGTTCTGCCGCCAGAAACGACAAGAAGAACTGCATCCACGACTTTCTCTAATGTTCATAACTCAAAACCTACGACCTTGATCACTTCAGCAGATGGTTTTGCTCTGCTGTAGTTGCAATTAAACAGAGTGTGCCAAAACGAAGAGCAAATTACCAATGCTATCTATCCCAGTTAAAAAAACCTGCAGTCTTCCAGTATCTAGTGGGACAATATCCAAAATTTTTCAGCCCCAGCCCATGCTGGATTGCCATTATATTTTATGTCAGTCAGTACTTCAGAGAGTCCAAGACCCTTGGCATATGTTCTTAGTTAACAAAATGGAAAATTAAACTTTGTAGCAACCCCCTGCCACTCCCAAAATAAAAGAAAAATTCTATTTACATCAACGAGCAGGAAGTCTGATCTTCCTGTGCCAGCCAAAAAGGCTGCAATATAAGGACATTTGGCTGAAGAAAGGAATTTAAAGTAAGCAAACTAACCTAAACTCACAATCCTGCATTTCAGGTGCTGAGGAATATTCATAAGGAATATCAATTTAAAAATAACCTCTGATATCGACAAGCAGAAGTTTATTACTTTCATAGAGCTTTTCTGCCTTTTCAAAAATGAGCTGGCTTTTTGAACACATTATCCTCATGGAAGAAGTGCTCCTGAATTTCTTCAACACACAAAAAATACCACAATCATAAGCTCAGTATATGCACAACTAAAAATTGTACTGCAATGAAACAGGAAGAGGTACCTAAAGACTGTGGCATTTTCACTAATTAATGACCATGTGTAAGAGCCCATGAAGTCTGAAGGACTTAACAAGACAATGTCTGAATATGAGACCAAGTCTTTAGTTGCCATCTTTGAGAACAAACTTTTCTCTGGGCTACACTGAAAAGGAAGCACGAGTAGCATCTGCTCCTTGGTTCTCCAGCACTGATGGATTGGAATACCTATGTACAGTAGTTTTTACAAATTAAATGCATGAAAACTACAATGAGTAGACTTAAAAAAATTATATTTGAGAGTAGATCTGAATATGAAGAAGATATGTACATTAACTACCTCACTGGCAAACTCACGTTAAGTTTTTTTACAGTCCAGATGGTATGGGGCAAACCAAAAGGGGGCATTTATGTCAGAGCCTGTACAACAGGAACAAGGATGCTGATATGGTTTCTTTTTTATATATAGCTGGGTAAAGAGATCAGAGAACACTGGAACGTTAGCCAAAACAAGTTATCCAGCTGCACTGTGTTTCATCACATATCAATTTTTACTGAAAGAAAACCATACAAATTTAATCAGTTCTTCATATGGTAATATTTAACATTTTCCCCCAAGTTGTTTGATATTATTGTTTTAAAAGTTCCTTTTCCCCCGTCCTCGAACGTGATGTGTGATAGTGGTGAACACAGGAAAAATATCCATCCCTGGCAAGACTGAAAGTCTCATTTACAGTAGACTCAGTAATAAATGCACTGGCGTCTGTGTCAATTGACTGTCTCAATGAAGAACAGGTCACCATAGGGAACAGTGCAAGCAACGTCTACATTTGAACCCCCACATCCTCATCTCGTGCATGTTTGTAGCATCAGTAGAAATTAAATTACCCTAATAAACCTTTCTGCCTCCCCCCTCCTCAAGAAAGAGGATTTTTTTCCCTGATATCTTAAACCACATGGGTTTTCCCTCCTTTTTTTTTTTTGTTTGAAGGCTATCATATAGCGTTTGTATAGCACTTTTAATTATTTGAAAATACATAATAGAGTGGAGACATGGATCCCACTTATATAAATGCCTATTAAAAGGCCATTTATTCTCTCAGTAACCATAAAACATAAAACACCTCTTAAAAGAATATAATTCCTTTGTTTCTAAGCCAAACACATATAATAAGACAGCTTGCTCCTTTTAAGTAAATAAAAATGATTTGTATTAAATAAAATGAAATATTGTACGCACTATATAATTTAACAATAAGAGACATCAAAGTATGCATTACTGCGAGCTAACCCATGCCTCAGAGGTGTTGCAAGCCAAATACTTTAAACGATCCAAGAAACATGTTGTTACAGAGCAGCAAAAACCACAGCGCGTCATAAACTATTGGTCAGATGAGATGTAAAACCAAGTTCCTAACCATTTGTGGTCACTAAAATCCCCTGGCAATTACTGTGCCCTTAGAATGTTGATTTTGCCCAAACTGGAATGTTTTTAATGCACAAGTTTTATGCTCTATTCCTGATTTCTGCACGGAGAAGTCCCCCCTGCCTGCTCCGCACTGAGGGTGCTCTGTCTGGTCCTCAAATGGTTTTGCAAGGACTGTCTTGTATATGAGCACGTTCATTTGGGTCTCTACATGCTCTCAGTTACAGCCCACTAAAATGGGTGAAACTAATGGGATTTCTTGGAGGTACTTGATAGTGAAATTTGATCCATAGTTTGTAACACAGTTTCAAATCCCTCAACTATAATGGAAGTATAAATAACACGATTATACTGCATATAACTCCAAATAAGATGATTCAAAAAAATTTAATAATTGAGAATGCACTAAACCCCTTGACAGAACACAAAGTATTTAAAAAAACACAGCAAAAATAACCAGCATAGAAAAGCTTATGCATTGTTTCTATCAGTTTCATATGAATTTACACCATCACATTGCATCCATATTTTCAATTTAGGAATTACTCTGTAGTTTTGATTGCTCTGTTTTAAAAAAAGTTTTCACTGGAAGCACGGTGAGCTGAATCAGAAAGCTGATGAGTCAGTACAGTTTGCTAAAAAGGAGTTTCCTCTCCAAGAGAAACATTAACAAGTAGTGTAGCTTAGGTTCTAGCTGTGCCAACTGCCTTGTAGCAAAAAAAACCTCCTCTGTCTCTAGCAATGGCAGTCATTCCTTTTAAAAAATACACCACACAGCAAGGAAACGGACTGTAATCCTATTGATTTCTTATCCACGAGGAGTGAGTGAATGGTGGCACAAAGTGAAAAGTGAATCAAAAGTTGGTGAGTTGAGAGAACGGTTTATAAACACTGACACTATTCCATGAGGAGAAACCTCCCCAAAACACGACACAACTGAAGCCCTCCGACTGCCCTGGAAGCCTTCACAATCAGCTGAGATAGTGGGGTCACACGACCCCATAGCTATGGGGCTGCTAATCCTGAGGAGATCAATTGTTGGGGTGCCAGCCCTACAGCTGGACCCGTGCACAAAGAACGAGGGGCTGGGGATGAGAAACCCCCCTGATCCCACACCAGTTGCACATTCCACCCACTAAAGGCCCCACTAACAACCACAGCGATTTATTTTGTGATGCTTGAAAAGCTCCTCCTAATAATAAAACGACCCTAACTGAAAAGTAATGAGGCATAGTGGAGTTTTTCCAAATGACTGTGACCCCAAAACATTTTACTTTGTTGATATAAATACACCTGCCAGGTGGGTAGGAAAACCAGACCCCATCATCTCATCCTTTTCCTTCTGTTGTTACAGAAAGAGCAGAAAGCACATTAACACATTTCTATCAAAAAAGCCATGTTAAATAATAAATTTGAGGTGATTTTTTTCATACTGTACTGTCAACAAAAAAGTGATTGTGCTTATGAAATTCCTTCTTGTAATATTACTTAATAGTATCTGAACTTTTGCTGATATCTTGCTAATTAACCTGCACCTGCAGTTTCCTGTGGCTAAACTTCACCACCGAAAGTCATATGGTGTTACAATAATATTTAATAAACACTTTTCATTAACCTGTCTTCCATCCACAGTATTATTACACTCAATAAATGTTACAACAACATTCTTATGTGGCCTAAAAATTGTTATTAATTTGCATTTGATCGAGTCCATGTGTCCACAAACCCTACAGGACTGCTAAGTGCTTCTAGCACAGAGCTGAAGCTCTTCTGAAGCAGATTCACACCCATTCAAAAACAAAAGGCTATACCCACTGAACAAACAGCAGCCAAATCCTCCTTAATTTCATTGCTCTAGGCGTGCTGGTGAACTATTCACACTGATTGGCATCGTTCAGTTTTCAATAAAGGATTTGCTGAAGTGACAGATACTTGTGGAAATAAACTGCCAACAGATTTGCTATGTCAGTAATTAAGTATGTAAAGCTACAGATGTCGAACAATAGTGCCTTCCACCAAGCTGTATGCCATAATGTCAAAAAGTAACCTGGCATCTGGGGCATCTGGTTTCTTTATTTAAGTACTTTTCTTAGGGTTTGGATCTTAATTTTTTACAGTTGACAGCAGCGTTATTTGAGCCAGTCAGTGGCATCTGGTTGCTGGGGGGGTGGAAAATAAGGAAAAAAAAAAAAAAAGGGGAAAAAAAAGCAGCTCTGTGCACTTTAATTAATTGTGGAGAGATTACATGGTCTTCCAACCGTGTAGTTTGTCATCAGAGCACATTACAGATTTATATTAGATGTTTCTCCACAGTGTCAAGAATAATTAAAAAGGGATAGGAAATGATGCCAGCTAGCAATGCTTTACATCAGCGGTGAAAGTTTTATATTTATTACAGCCAAACAATTTAAAAAGAAGATGTCAATTTTGTAGTTATACTGTGCAAGGAATAAATATTAGGTGGGTAAAGCAGCCAATACATTTCAGCTGCTTGAATAATGAGAGGTTCATGTTTAATCTATCAGACCAACCAGAATTGGTGTGACATGTCAGTTATTAATGAAGCAGCATCCCCTTTTCTCATAAAAACATCCTCTCAATACAATAACTAACATATGTTTTTCTTTTCTTCCTAAAAGGAGCTCTGCCCAATTCCTCCTTTTGATTCATGTAAGAACAGACATGCCAACTGTACACAAATTCTTTTGCTCAATTAATTTGCAATACCTTTGGTCTTGGGCTGTGCTAATAGAACAGTGCTTATGTGTACTCAAGCTCTCAATTCACTCATCATAAAGGGCCACATTTCTCTCCTGCCCTGTGCACAGACTCCTTTGTACTTGCAGATGAGAGAAGCGTATGGACCTAAAGGCAGTTTGCAGCCTGAGGAACAATCTCTACCCAAATACTACAGGTCTCATTTCTGTCCTCATATAGACTCATTCACAAACTGAATTTCCCAAATCCCCTCAATATTTTTGTATTTATTTCATGCAGTTTTACTAATGCAGTTTCTGCTGCTGTAAGCATTCTGTATTAAGAAACCAGTGCAAACAAGTCGCTTCCTTTTGCTATGAAAAAGCTTTCAATCTCTGAGCTCAAATGGAGATTTTCTGTCAAATGCCAATGCTAAAATAAATTATTAAAAACAGCTGTAAATTGTCCTCTCTACCTCTATTCTGTTGTTTTTTCCAAAGCACAATGAGAAAATAACTTCAGACAAATTACTACACATAATGGTGATCAAATGACTTGGCCGTTCCTGATGTTTTTACTGAACCCAAAAGAGGAAACAAGCACTCATGAGTAAAATGGCAGCTTTCCCATTCAGTTCGTGTCTTTCACTGAGCTACATTTTATTTTAGAGAGGTAAAAATGTAAGAATTCACATCCTACATCTAAGGCACCATTCAGTTATGTTCAGAGCTGAGGAATCAAAGAGCTGACCTGGAGGAAGCTGGAGCAGGTCTCCATACAAGGTAGGCAGTGAGCCCCAGCAGACAGAGCTCTGGATTGAGATTCCAAAGAGGCTGGTGCTTCTCCCTGGGATGCCCAGGAGCTCACTAGATCGGCCTTGAGGAAGTCTCTCTTTCCTTTATGGTTGTGACTACAGCAAGGGCCATTCATTTCATTTAATTTCGGACTCTTGGGCATCTGTTCATCGCCATGCACAACCTCACCCCAATTAGAAATGTAATTCTGTATGTTATTATAAAGTGCATAGATTTTGAAAATATATAGTTAAAACCAGTCTTTCATTCTGTAATTGTTCTGACTTCATTTGGGATGTTTAACCATGCAATACAGAATTACTGGGTTNCGCGATTACACCACACAGGAAAGTGCGTGGCAGCCCAAAGGACACCTGCTACTGGTTTCTGGTTTTGTTTGTTTGTTGTTATCCTTGGTATTGCTTGTTTACTCTGCTATATATATATATATATCAGTAAAAACTGTTATTCCTTTTTCCCCATACCTTTGCCTGAGAGCCCGTGATTTCGAAGTTCAAATAATTTGGAGGGAAGGAAGGTCACATTTTCTACTCTAAGGGAGGGTTCAACCTCTCTTAGCAGGCACCTGTCTTTCAAACCAAGACACCATGCAATACAGAATTACTGGGTTAAGATACCACACAACTTTTCTGCTTATTGAAGCTGCTCTGCCATGCTTCAGAACTGTTCCCTAGCAATGGACAGCACACCACCTGCTTTTGTTTGGGTTTTTTTCTGCTGAATGATGACTTCATTTACACTAGAAAACATGGCAATGACAATTCCATAATGTTTTGTATCTATAATAAGTTCATTTGAAAAATGTAACCAGTGTGCAATTTGTCTAAGTACTGGTTCCCTAAACATTGCGAAGCTTTGCAATGGAAATTTCTATTTATTGCTGTCTTTTAAGCACCTTTTAAAATGCAGTTTTTCCTGTATATTACCAAAACTTGTGGGAAATTACCTGTCTAGATGCTCTTCCTCTCTTTTTAATTTGCCCACAGTAGCAACTGCTGCAATTGCTCACAAAAGAAACCCCCAGGAGTCAGTGAGATCTCTTTCTCTGAAGCCAGACTATTGGCATTTTTTTTGGCACTCCCTTCTCCCTAGGAGATGAGCAAATATTCTGGGCAAAGTCAGGTAATGGCTGTGGGGAATTCTCAAGAGACTTGCTCTGATTATTTTTAGGTTGATAAGGAATTTGATTGGATTTGAAGAGAGAAGATGGGAAGAAACTGTTGGTCTTATCAAATAGGATCAGATTTATTTTAAGATTATTTGGAGCAGTGAGAGCAAGCTACAGTAAATAAAATATGAACACAAAAAAAAGGAGGAGGAAATTGTTCACAGCTACCTACTGCATTTCACTTAGCTGATATCTTGCAAGTGCCAGTCAAAACAAAAAAAAGTTCCAGCTTCTCTCAGATTTCTGTGTGTCAGTACATGTGCCACTGACAATTCAAAGCCTCTCCAGTCTTCAGAGAACTAATAAACATATTCCAATGGATTTGAGAGGTGCTAAAGAGGCAAAGAGTAGACATTTTCCCTTATGCCTAGACTCAAATGTCCTTTTATTTTGAAATAAAGAATAAATTCTCTAATCTCAGTACTACTCCTTTGTCATGAGAGACCACCTGATGAAAACCCACTTCTAAGAGGAAAAGATCAACTGTTTACAACTGACAAACCTTTTGGTTCTGAATCGGTGTATGGCTAATGTCAAGACACCAAATATCCAAACAGTAATTCCTGGACTCAGTGTCTCCTGAACTAGAACTTCCAGCTCAGTAAAAGTCATACATCCAAAATTACTGCTTAATACTCCGACTTACCATTTCAGATTCAGGGACTCAAATATCATGAATGTGCCTGGGAAAGTAATCTCCCCACCATGCTACTTTGTCCTCTGAACTCCTTTCCCCCCTCCTTTCTCTACAGTTCAGTGACAGGCAGACAGCAAGGGCCATTAGTAGAGATGGGACTTGTACAGTAGCTCCTGCATACTTTGATGATCTGCTTTGATCATCTTGCATCATATTCATTAGAGAACTTTTACCCTTGCCATTCTGTAGGGGGTGGATTTCTCCCTTAAAAATCCCCTTCTCTGATTACCATTAATAGTGGGGAATTCATAGTCTGCAATGTGGCTTTCAAATCTCAGACTCACAGAGATGACAATGTTCAAATTTAATGCTTCGATTGCATCAATATACAACTGCTTTATGGTCAAATCAATCCACTGATTAACAATATTTTATCATTGACTTGAAATTTTGCCCATGCAGAACACAAGCAAGTTATTAATATTTGTTCTGATTTATCCTACCCTAATCAACATTCAGCTGTCACCTATTTTAACTATAGAATATTTAACAACTAGTAAAAAAAAAAAAGGGCATTATCAAAGTTTTGGACATCTTCCAAAGCATATTAATTTCTTATGACACCCAACCAGCTTCTCTATAAACATGCAAAAGCCATTAGCTTGCATGAAATCAATGAAACGGATACAGCATAATCATGGATATTTCTTAAATTATTTCCCACAGCAATGGCTGCCTCATTCCCACCTGCCCCTCACCTTTGTAAGGAGAAGGAAAAGAATTTAGAGAAAAAAAGAATCACATCTTTAGGTTCCTAGTTGGCTTTACATTATATGTCTAATGACATTAAGTAATTATTCCACTTCCATCCCACTCTGCTAACACATACATGGGCTGCAAAGGCAAGTAAACATTAGTCTTAGTTAAAGACTAATCCTGATTTAAAACTACTTCTCTTTGGAGGGAATTTTGAGGAAGAGACAGGTGTGGAAACATTCCCAAGCCACAACCATATTTAAAAAGGCCCTGTAAAAATGCCAACATAATTTTCTGACTTAAGCTATTAAACACTTTGTAACTTGTGCTACAAAGGGATGGTGAATATTAGCAGGATGGTCAATGGGGTAAGAAACAAATTAACTCTGCTTTCTTTCACACTTGTATGTTCTCTAAACAACAGATGAATTCATTTACAAAAATATTTACCACTCAATTTAGACTGAAAAATATCTAAATGTAATCAATGTTGTTGACATTTTCACTGAAATGAAACAAATTAATCAAAGTATTTTAATTATAAAAATTAAACGCATTCATGCAACTGCCAAAAAAATGAGGTTTCTTAACCAAAACCATTACATCAGAAATTAAAAACCTCTTTCACACAGATGTTTCCCAGGAGTTAAAAACATGCCTGGGCTGGCTACTGCTACTGGGTACCAAGTTCCTCAAAGCTAAGCTAAATCCACTGGACTTTGAGAAGAGTATTTTTCATCTCTCTTCCAAGAAGTGTTATTATGACAAATCAAGTGAAACACATTTTTAATAATGATAATACACTGTAGATTATCAGAGTTCTTCAGCAAGATCATTTGTTCTTGATAAAGGATATGTTTTTTCTAGAAAAGAGTTAACACCACTGGGGTTTCCATGGAGTGATCATGGCATCCCTGCCTGCTCCCCATCTCCAGGTGCCAGCAGCATCTCTGTCCCAAACCCTGACCCTTCCCCAGATGCAGGAGCTGGACAGTGCAAATTTAGGTACATACAACTGAAATTAAACTGAGATGATTTTAAAAAGTCTCCTTAAGACCTGAAATCATAAGCAGTATACTAATGATCCTGTCAAACTACAGGTTTTGGGGGGAGAAAAGCAGAAAATGCTTTTCTTTCCAATTTGCCATATAAAATGGTGACATAACCTGAATTTGTTATTGTGTACTCCCATCAAAATCGACGGGAAGACTTCAGTGGCAGTTGAACTGTATGTTTATCATCTTTTGTACCTGTATTTTTAAAAAGGATTTTACCTTTTTTAAAGGCCATTGTACTCTGTACCACAGGTGCCAATACCCTAGTGGCATGCTAGATGATCCAACATATGTTAAGAGTTTTCTAAAAGACTTTGGGATCCTTGGGGATAAAAGGTGCCACATAAATTTATATATTTATTTGTATTTTAAACAACAAAATTGTGTGCACCCTATAACACATGTATATCTGGATGTTTGTAGACTGCATTTTTGTTGTTGGGAATGCCTTATCACTTTGTCTCCTTGTGGAAGACGCCCTATAAAAGGTGCCACATAAATTTATATACCAAACCAAACCAAACCAAAACAAAACAAAAAAAAAGTAAAAACATAAGCCCAGAGCTCACACATTTAGATTTCAGGCTGAAAACCTGATGGACACATACTAAATTCCCAGTAACTCCTGTTCTAGACACTTATGAAGAAAACCATAGATACAAAGGTAAATGCTAATTATGCGTTTCAGTGTTGAAAGAGGGTTTATGCTGGATTTCAAAATATGCACAAGCACTTCAGAAGTAAACAGCTCTATATTGTATTCCTTGATTTCAAACAGTCTAAACATTTTAGCATTGATGTGGCTTTCCACTCACAGCCTTTGCAGTGCACCTCTTGACCTTTCAGCACTCAAGAGTGGGGCTGAGATAACTAAAATCTGGGAAAGGTAGTAAAACACCGAGCACATAATAAATTAAAGACTTGGAAAATTGTGGTAATAAGCCCTTTGGGGTAAGTCTCTTTTAAAGCAGTAGCACTGTTTAACACTACTGGAACAATTCTTGTTTTATTTAAAACTTGTGTTAAGGAGCTTCATTTACTGCTTAGATACGAAATGTGTTTCTGTTACAGTAATGTGATTCTATTTCAATGAGTTACTGGTTTATTTCCTGATGTCTTTAGATCTTTTTCTAAATAAAAAGACAACAGTTTGGTGAAATGTTTAGTCCCACATACACAGAAGGACAAGTTACTCCTTGCACTGAACGCTTCCATTCTCAAGGCATGAGGTTTGGGGAAGAAAACCATATGAACCAGTTGATTAAAATAAAAATTAACTTTGGCAAGGAGTCTTCTGGGATGTCTTGCTTGTGCAAAGCCATATACGAGTGGGAACCACAATTACTCTCTAGATCTCACATACACTCATTTTTAAAAGTGAATGCTAGAGAGAAGACTGCTCTCACAGAAAGGAAGAACAACCAGCACCTGGAACTGGATGATGGAACTACCATGGTAATGAGGAAAAAAACATAAATTACAAGGAATGCCTGACATTGTTAAGAATATTTGCATGAAGCCCTTAGGGAACCTCAGTAAGTCATGAAAAAGACTGGTCTTTCATGGAAATTTAGGAATGCAGAGATGGTGGCCATGTGCATGCACAAACTCTGGGGAATTCCACTTTAAACTAAGGAAGTTGAGGAAAACGGAGGCACTGGAAACCTGAGACTATTCTTTAGGTCTTTGGCATCTGTCTGAGGAGAGGCAAGAGATGTACAGCTGGGGAAAAAGCCCAACCAAAAGCTCCAATACTGAAGCCATTGTTACATGCACTTAATGGAGGAGTTGTAGTTACTGCTAAAAATCTGCACTGAGAGAAATGGATAAGCAACCAGCAATTTTGCAACACGTGGAAATCAGAAATTAATAACTGTTAAATAACTTATAAAAAACCAGTCCCAGGTGACTGTCTAGTCCATACTTCTGCAGTGGGGCAGCACTGATGTAATTATCAGCATTCATGTTCTCAAAACAACTGATGTGAAAACATGCTAAAGGTGTCAGTTGACAAATGATAGCAAACATAGATCAAAATGAAGCAAGCAAATTGGCAGGAAAAATGAGTGACTGAATTGCCTGAGGGATCACACAGGTGTTAGATATATGACCATGTGAACAGAAATGCATACAAGTATTCACACAGAGCATCTTTTTACCAAGAACATTTTTTTATCTCTTCACCATTATAAAACTGTCAACACATATACATTTATTAGCACTCTGAAGGAAAAAAAAACCAGAATGACTCATTGCTATTTATTAGTTTGATAGGTTAACTAGCAAAAGAGAAAAAAAGTCCTGATATATTAAGTATGTGGAGATTGCCTACTCTTAATAACTCCAGCGAATCTTTGATCTATGTTAATCTCATGTTATTGTAGTAAGCATGAAGGACCATCATTCATCTCACATGAGCAAGGCACTCTTGCGTGTCTTGATAGATTTTATCAAGAAGAAAATGAAGTCAAAGGTGGCTGTCAAGGCACTAGGGTTTTGAGTGAGTGGAGAACCTCAGAATGGGATTTTTAACTTGCAGAATTTGATGGAGGAAGGAAAGAAATTTGATTAACCACTTTACATATACGGTACTACATCGATCATCAAAAAGCTTTCTTCATCTAAATTTGCACAGGAAAAATTCTCACCCAGGTAGTTTACCAGGTAGAGGGAACTTGCAAAGTAATCAACAGCAGTTCAGTGCACAAATGAAACAAAGGGGTAGTTTGGTGTTGGCAAAGATGCTCTTTCATTATTCCTTTTAAATGTTATGGAGAGATGGGATTTGAGCACAGCAGTAAATGTAGGGCATGAGAATGTTGACAGGATATTAGAAGGAATCCTGTGGTGGCAAAGTCAATGTAATTCTCATCACTCTACAGAAACAGGCCTATGGTATTTTATGAGCAGTGAGTACAAATAATATTCACTTTGGCTTTTAGCACAGTAGTGACTGGCAAAAATACAAAAATTCTTTTTAAAATAAAAGTCATTAAATGGTATTCTTTTTTTCTCTTTTTTAAATTTGGCAGGCTATGCTAAAAAACACCCAAAACGTTAAAATTAGAGGTTCATTTTTTCCTTGCACTAGAGTATCACTTTGGGGTTTTTTTACTAGTCAGTGTTCCTTTACAAGATGACACAGGAACAGACACAGGAACGTTCTCCCTGACAAGCAGCAGGTACTGAAGGCATTCCCCTTGTGCTGAAGTTAACCAGAAAAGTATCTCATTGATCACTACTGAGAGGAGTTATTGTCCTCACTGTCTGACACAGATTCAGTACAGGTCGGGTGAGCATTAGACTGTGACTCAGCTCACCTGCCAATACCCTTTAGTGCTGCTGCCAGCCTTATTCCAGTGCACTTTCCAAGAAGTATTTGCACCAGGACTTTAGAAAGCAGCCGTGCAGGTATTCTGAGAGTTAGTGAACCTTTGGAGCTCATGGATTACTCCAGAAAAGCAACTAAAGCAGGGCTGCAGGGATCTAGAATTCTGATTGCTTATTTAGCATCAAGTGAACACAAATATTTATACCACTAAATGAAATACCACTTTAGTGTCATCACTAAATGACACTGCAACCAAAATATCAGCAATGCAAGTTACCCTGACATTGTACTAAACTCCTCCAACTGCAACAGTATAGGCATTTAATTGCTGCTATATAAAATGTTAAGCCTGCACGATTTTGGTTTTTGAGGCTTAGGGCTGAATATCTATATTAGAACTAGTACTTTTTAGCTTCTTCTTTTACCTAATGTGGTTCAAGTTTTCAAATTATTAAAAGAGAAACTGCACGTAGACAGAAGAGCTGACATGCCATTGGTAAGGGACTGGTTTTAGCTCTGTGTTAAGCTTCACGAGGATGTAATGGGTAGACAGTTCTCTGTACCTGCTGCACAAGAACAAGCTTCAGCTACAGCCACTGTCTGTACAGAGGACAGTGCACAGAGGACTTCCCATCACATCACCGTGTACATGCTCTCCCCAAAGTCACAAGTACCATAAGATTAGCACGAGAGAAAGAATATATGTTGAAATGATGATGAAACGAGATATCCACTCATGTATTGTATTCATACTCCTAACACATACCCTAAAATTACATGAACTAGGAAAATAGGTCTATATTTAGCTGTGGATGTTTGAAGGATTTTTTTTTTCCTTCTTCTCCACCCATGTTAAAAAGCCCCAAACACATCAATTCTCTTCTTCATTTTCCCACACTAATGCATTATTGACTACAATGTACCAAACTTGCACTTGCAGTCTAACCCACTATTACAGCACCTTGTATCAGTACTTTAAACATTGCTTAACAAGAAAAATATGTCAATATACAATGAAAGCCTTCATTTATGCTTTCAAATTGAGGAAACTGCTGCAAGCTATGTTGTAAATTACCCCCAAGAATGTTTAACTGGGCAAAATAAAGAACAAATTTTAGTGACATCAGACGTGACTTGATTCATAATTAGCAACACTTAACATTATATTAACTTTATCTCCTTTCTATTCCAGTGACCCTTTCAGTCCTGAGCAATGTTTGCATATGCTATCATAAATCACGTCTCAGATTTGTCAACGAGCTTGGAATAGTTTTGTTATTTGTGAAAATTACAAAGTGAACTCCTGGTTCCAAAATGTTTTGAAAACATGGAACAGGGTAGGTGTGAGCTGCCTGATCTCAGCTTCACTCCAGTCTCTCTCAAACTGAAAAAGAACTATATTTAGTATCTTTGTAGAAGTCCATTGCTTCAATAACAGATGCCACTGACTGGTGGGGCCACACCAAACTGATCCAAACCAGGTCCTAATGCCAAGTTAGCACTCTGCCTAAAGCAACTGTCAAGTAATGATAGATTGGACAAATCTGATTGCTCTATCAAAACATTCATCTCAAATCTTGATTAGTAAACCTATTGAATTATGATTAATTCACAAGAGTGCTGCTGACAGATAAGGTACTTTATCTGACGATGTGTAGTAGTTGCTTTGCCTGAAGCAAAATAGCTCTGAAGCTGCTGGTAAAATAAACAGTATCAACTACAACGCACTGCAAAGGATAATGAGGCTACACACACCTTTTAATTTAATAAAGGCTGATCTAGGAGAATTTGGCTTCAGCCACAAAAACATAGGGAAGGGAGGATAAGGGCCAGGGAATGACCAAAGTGGCAGGAGAGGAGGTAAAACTGCCAGATTGAAAGTATGGAGATGCATGGGATGGGCTGCAGGGATTTTTGGGGCAGCTAAGGTCAATCACAAAATCCCAAAATTCCTGGCTTTGAGAAAAATCTGACTCCAAAATTATGGTATATGGCCTTGGTTTTACTGTCTCCTAGGAAAGTGTGACAATTACATGAGATGTGACATCGTCTACTTTGCAGTTCCAGTGAATAAAGCAAGAGGTTAAATACTGGTAACTGTATTCTGCACGTGAAAGTAGGAGAGACTTGCTTCTATTTTACTAAAATGACATTAAAATAATATCTTCCATGATTTTTAATCTTTCATAAAATTAAATAAAAAAGAAAACAAATCTATTGCGTTTTTGCAACTCTTAAAAACCATCTACAACAACAGCATTTTTACAATTAATGAAAATAAAATGTCATGGATTCATCAAGCTTCTTTCAATGCCACCTCTGCACACTCACTATGAATTTGTCCCAGGCTCAGTATATCATAACAGACGTTCCATTACAGGGTAGAGTGAAAACCTACCAGTTTCAACTCAATTTCAGTGTCCTGATACCTGCATGTGCTCAGGGGCAGATCATTAGAAAGCTCCACATTATTTGAATTTGTAGCACAGTAAGTGAAAAATAGGTATTGCAATATTTGGCTCTGACTTAATGAAGAATCCACCTTCTCCAAGTCACTTGTTAGCTTATCCTGACCTAATAATTTTACAAAAACCCTAATGCACTATAATTATGTTTCTCCCCAGCCAGTATTAACCTTTCTGTGACTCTTTCTTCTTTATTCTCTCTCACACATATTTATTTATTTTACCTAGCCTCTGTTAATCAATGTGAACTGCAGATGGGGTCAAGGAAAGCTACTTCCTCCTTTGATAGCCTCCAATGCTTTCACTCCTGGGGATAAAAATGCTTTAAATGGAGTTATATTCTAGGAAAATCAATATATGATTACTGCAAAGATTTGTATCGATTGCCCTGTTGCATTGCAAAAAGGCTAAAGAAAAATTGCACGGCACATTCCCTTCATTTTCTACTCTAGAGAACTTGCTGCAAATATCTTGAGCGAGTAAGAAGTATTGGAACTTTATTTAATAACCTAAACTTTTCTTTGTTTAACCCTGCTACTCGTGTGTTTACTTTGAAAAAAAAATATCCCCACTGACATCTCTTTTCTAATACCTAAAACCAGAGAGCTACTTGCGATCCTGAAACACAAAGGCACTGCAGCAAACATCCAGCTTGCAATAACTTCACCCGTTCTGCATATTTCATAATGACAAAAAAACCCCTCCAAACCCCAAATTCCTATTTTCACTACTTTACCAGAATTGTTCATGCTTCTTCCTAGCACAGACACCACACCAAATATTCGGGCTGAATCGTGTTTTCACAGACTGTAGTGGTGGAGGAGCTGGGTTTCCTGACCTGGTTTCATTTGTCTTGATGTAACCAGAGTTAGACTTGTTTTTCCCCACAAAAGTCCTAAAAACTGTAACGAGGTTCAAGTTCAAAGAGGATCTTATTAAAATTCCTTACAGGAATATAATTTTTTTTTAACACATCCTTGTTTTGCAAGAATGGCCTAAATGCTTTCAGCAAATTGTTTTCAGACAACGGTCTCTGTAATCTTGTTTCTTACAGTGCGTATTTTTCATTTCCATTATGTGGCATGCTCTCCAAATAGGATACTGATTTTACTGTTTGAAAGGATACTTAAAAGTTGTTAAATAAAGCAACACACCACAATATTTCAAAGTCACTTTGGATGAGCTCGCTGTTCATCAGTTTCCGGAAATACAACATTATTTACCTCTTAGTAAGATATTCAGAGATCTACTGTCAAAAAGTAATACAGAAGGATTAACATAATGATGTTTGTATTAGTGAACACAGAATGCAAACATAAAACTATAATTGAAAGTACTGAAATTTTACCAAAAAATGCAAGTATTTCCCTGCGTGCATACAATTTCTTGGAATCTTGCAAAGAAACAACAGGAACTTACAATTTGCAACTATCAAACTTACTGCTTTTATTTCTCCAGCTCCACTGGCAAATCATTTAATCTAGTTCTAGTACCCTAATATTCAAAAGGGAGTTGCTAGTCTTCCGCTTTCTGTTCCTCTCCTTATCCCTAATATATTTAAGTTTTGAAGAAGTAAAAATATCATAGCAGATCCTTCCATTAGTTACATTTTTCTGTTTCAGGAATACCGTAAATTATTTCAATTTCAATTACATTAAAAGGTATTTCATGGCATGCTCCATTACTTACCTCGTAGAATCCTTCAGGCTTTTCCCATGTTGCTCATTTTCATTATTAATAAATTCCTGACACTAAGTTTCTTTTTCTAACACTTTGCAACTTTTTCTCTGAAGTAGATGCTGAACATACAACAAATTAATGCTAAACATTCTCATTAATGGACAAAGTGACACCATTTACACAAAGAAAGAGCAATACTAAGCCACATCTGACTCACAAGACTAATTTTCAGGAATTTTCCTTCTATGGATATCCATGTGCAAAAACCAAATAAATTCTGTTCTGGGTGAAGACTTCTAACAGCTCAGTAATTTTGATGTCTGCCCATTTAACTGTTCTGGTGGGAGATAATAAAGCCTAGGAATAAACTCTGTTCCCAGATTATGATTTATGTTAATTTCTAGGTGAATGAAGGGTCCCAAGTAGTCTATTTCTATAATTGCACTTTTGACATTTCTCAAAGAGTGCCTGGGGAAGAGGACAGGCACACCTTTTTATGGAATGTATATATAAGGAGAGCAAATACATACATGGTACCTGACCTCCTGTGAAAACCTGTCTCCTTTAACCAGATTGTTAAACAGAAGGTCTTAACTGCTGAGCTTTTCAGAAATTTGATTCCTTGTGTTTTCCAATTATTTTTTTCCTGCAAGACAACCTTACTCCGTTCAGTCTGTGCTTCCCAGCCTCGTGCACTGCACTGTATCCCAGAGCTGGCAGAGGAGAGGGAAGGAGAGTCCCTGCCAGGCAGGTCTCCACCACTGCCCCAGTGCAAGAGTCAGTCACTCCAAGGCTCCTGCAGCTCACATCTGGAACAGCTGCCCAGACACAGCACTGGGGCCTTGGCACCACAGCTAAGAACCCCCTTCATTCAGACCTAGAGACTGAATAAAACACTATTTATACCTGCCCTGTGCTTATTGCCTGTGTACCTGCACGTGGCCACTCCTGGAGGCAGAACAGGAGTTTGATGGATCCTTGCTCCAAACTTACAGCACTGTTCCTGTGTTTATCCACCTGCCCGTGCTGGCAGGCAGATGTTCCAGTGCCAGGAGCAGTGATTTTACACATTGCCCTGTCCAACTTCCCTCTACTTTTCAGTGCAAAATGGGTTACAGACTAGACATACATTTTAGGATCAATTTGGTTTGGTGTTTTTTTGGATAGGTGTTCTGCTAGCAGAATAATACATGGAACATGCACTTACAGTCACAAAGCTAAGGAAAAGAACTCAATTCTTATTATGACATATAAAAATATATATACATATATACAGGCAGCACCACATGCCCTTCTCCAGAAAATGAATTGCACTACTTAGTGTAATTCACATATGCAGAAACTTGCTCCTGATAAAATGAAGTAAAATACACTTTTCTGTATTTTTAATAATTCTACTTTTACCTATGAAAAAGTAAACAAAAATAATTTGAATAGGATAATGTACATGCATAATGACTGGCTGTCAAAACACCCCTTAGATCTATTGATGACTTTTGCTAAAACAAATGGAAAATTATATGTAACATTTCTAAGCTGTGTTTCTCAAATTACCTTTCCTGCCAATTTATGTCAGATTCAGTATGTTGTTTTACAGGAGAAAATTAATTACCAGCAAAAAAAGTAAAGGTTTTTATATCTTCTATATCATTCTAAAAATTCCAGCCAAGTATTTGCAATCACATTTAAAAGTCTGCTACTACATACTGCTAGTTTATCTCCACATGAAAAATTTAATGATCAAATAATTTAAGATTGTCTTTTTAATAGGACAGATCTTTACTGAAACCCTAACCCTGCCTATTGCACATGTGTCTACTGTATAAGAGAGACAATATAAGATACATGTATAAGATATTTAGTGCAGCTCTGGATTTCCTTCAGCAGAGACAAGCAAAGCTCCAAGCTATCCATCTAAACAAGATTGTTAGTTCTGAATTACACATTCTTACCTACCTAACAAAAATAATGTCATGAAGAAGAAAAATAGCCTCAGTCCAGCTTTTCAGCTACTCCCCAAACTCCTGTGAGAAGCAATCATTAGCTAGTTTTAGATGTTTTTGTTCCACTGAATTCAGTAGAACTAAAGCAGTTCACACCGGGTGAAACCCTAGACAGGACTTATAAATGAATGAACTCTGTTCTCTCTTAAGGACAAGACATTTATGGAAAAGCAAGATGGTACAAAATGGGGAGCAATGCTCCCTTCTGTTGGATGAACGTTCTGAACGAGGTGGGGATCTGTAAGGTGACAGTAAGTAAAACCCTCTCAACCCCCTTCTCTCTCAATGTTTTTCCCCATTCTAAAAAAACGCAGCAATTACGCAGTTAGACAAATCTAACTATGTCTTAATTTGGAGATTTTCATACTCTGCCAACTAACTATCAAAACCAGCAGCACTTTCACCCTGCCTTTTCAAACTGTGTGGATGGTCAGCCACCAACGCACAGCCAGCCCCGGAGCACAGGGACGTGTTTGGAACATGACTCTGCAGAACAGGGAATTCTCCCTCGTTTGATGAGCACCAAGGACTGACCACAACACTCAGAGATTGGTAATGCTTGTTAAAGTAAATGTGAAGTGCTGTAGCCCACAAAACACAGTCAGAAGCTCTCCCAGACAGGAGGGCACCACTGGATGGTCAGGGACTGCCAGATTATCATCTCCATGAGAAGGGGTGCTAGGCTCTCCCAAAATAAAGTTTCATTTTAATTAAACCTGATTAAAGATATCACTCAAAATCTAAAGTAATTACAACCAGGCAACCTAGCAAAATACCCTGGGTACTACTAAGCAATTCCAGAATAAAGGCCTAGATTTAAAAATTCCAGTAATATGTATGTATAAACACATACACACACACACTTTTTAGCACTGACTCATAAAAAGAGTAGTTAAAATTGAATATAGAATCAAGTACATGGAAATCTAGACCCCATTTGCTATATACATATGTAATTGCTATTCTTGTGTAATCTATGACTAAAACTCTGGTTTTGTTACATTCAGAAACAGAATTTCTTCAATGTACAAAACTGCATAGTTTATTAAATAAACACAAACTGGGATATAATGGCATACATTTGTTTTCATTACAAGTAGTAATGCAATATTTCTCTGAGGCTTTCTACATTAGCATTTCTCTCCATGTTCCAAATGCCTTTGAACTTTCTGAAAAGCTACATCTGTTAGCTCCCTTGTATACAGCCGAAACTTACCAAGTGAATTAACTTTTAATATAAATTGCTTTGTTCACTATTAAGATTGATGTTGGACACACTGTACTGTAAGTTGCAAACTGCAATTACAATTCACTGCAATTATCTCTGGTTGTTAATAGCACAAGATAGCATGTCACTTTCTACCAAGTGTATAATTTATCATCTGGTTGGGTTTTTTTTTGGTTTTTCCCTTCATGAACTCTTGTGGTATTCCAAATGTATAATCTTGTTGTATTTATTTCCCAGTGGTCCAACAAAATGCACAGCAAGTGCTGACTAGAACAAACTAAAAGGCAGTGCTATTGACAAGCCGTCACTTGAGCAGTAATGAACACTCTGCCTTTACTTTCACCTCACCAAACTAACAGCTTTAATTTATGATAAAGCAAACGAGAGACAACCTCCAGTTTTATTATACCCTCAGTGCTGTTTCAAATCAAGTAATTAGAAGGTCAAGAGGCAGGTCTAGAAAGCCAAACACAAATGCAAGCCCTCTGCACTGACATTTTTAAAAAATCTTGACTGTTCAAAGAGCATTTTATCCATCCCTCTTCTGCAGAGCAGTGTGAGGCAGTTTTTACCACCGTAACCAATCTGAAACAGTGTAGTTCAATTCTTTGCTGAGTAATTCAGCCCATATGTTCAGAGAGATACCTAGCAGACAATGTCCCTTCTCCGGGCTTCTCTTTAAAAGAAAGGTACAGGTGAGCTTTATAAACATGCTTTTCCAACAGAAACTTTCACTTAAAAGTGGCTTTCTTTCTAGAAGTATGAGAAATTTCATGGGACACCATAAAAAGAAAAAAAGAGTGAAATATTTGCAGCAAATAGATAAGGAAAAAAAAAATCTCTGTTAGAAAGGTGAGTTTAAATCCTCTAAAAGCTTATTTGTAACTTGAAAAGTAAACTATTCCTAGAACTGCTGAAGAGCTAGTTTTTCTTGAATGTTTAGACCAACTGGAATAAAAGCACATAACTATATTTGGTCTTTGCACTATTGTTATATAAATATTTACAACTAGAGAGATATAATTATGCTAATGCAGCATGTCTCCATTTTCATTATACGATACAATCTTGAATTTAAATTTCAGTCAAAAGTAACTCATAATACCTTAGAAGCTATTGAAAATTGTTCCTGAGCTGTGTACAATGAAACCTACACAATTAGGCATTGTTATTAGGCAAGTGTTTGCCTTAAGCTACATCAAAGGATACTCCAATGTATTATTACAGCTCTGTTATTTGGTGATTGGAAAATTACTTCCCATTAAGAAACTGTTTTTGCTGAGCCTTTGATGAGTTGTCCTAGACTACCTTCACAACTTCAGATACATTGCTGAACTCCAGCCAGGTCTGAACAAAAGGCAGCAGCTGTTTAACACAAATCAATACTTTTAGGAAAGGATAAATCGGGGTCCAAATGAAAAAGTCTGGGGAACGAGTCTGAGCACACCTCTCTGCACGGCCATTTGGACCAAGGCTCTTCTCTTCAGAGAGTGCTTGTAGAATATATGCTAGGAATCTTCACAATACCACAAAGGCAGCACTTTTGTCTCATCCAAAATATTGTTGTTCCACCAGCACTGGAACAACAATTCTCACTGACAATACACACCAGGGATAGATGGAGAGTGCCACTTGCAGACTTGGGCCACACTAACTCTTGAACCATGTTTTTCTGTAACACAAGTCTTGTAAAACTATCAAGACATTTAGATCATATTTCCTTAGCTAAATATGATGGTAGAATCTATACACAAAGGTTTAACTGCTTACATCCAGAACTACCATTCCCAACGAGTATTATTTCTATGTAGCACAGACATTAAAGGAGTTTAAAAACAAAAACTGCAGCCAAATTAAGGCAAAGACTTCACAAGTTCTTGCATAAGAAAACACTAAGATTTTGCAAATATTTGTGCATCGTGGGAGTTTTTAGTCTCTAGTATATACTGTATTTTGGTAAGTATGTCTTACATATTTAATGTTTTAAATTGTTGTTTTATCATTTTTCTCAAAGTAATTTTTGCTCTATCATTGCATGCTCACATGGTAAGTGCAATTATATTTAATGACATAAGTGGTGTGAATGTGTGATTATATAATTAGAACATGCAGTTATGCTGTGAAAGCCCTTGTGGAACTGAAGAATCCCCAGATGATACTGTACACAGACCTGAGAGAATTAACATAACTCAGTGAACTGAACTTTAGTTTTTACAACACAAAAGGAATCATTTCAGAATTTCTCTCAAAAGAGCTGTTCAAACAACAACCCTTTACACAAACCATTATAAAGTAGCTTCCACCTTCCCTCTTCTACAGTTGTCAATAGTGATTTGAATGTTTCTTGTGCTGACAGGGATGGAAAAGTCTGAGTGACTACAATGAGAGTAGACATGGAGTTATATGGACATTCTGGTGAATAAGGACTTCCTTCTCTTTCCACACCTTAATTACCAGTCCTTCATGGCCGGTGCAGTTCTGTGTAATTTGCTCTGAATTCAATTTGGTCTAAATGTCCACATGTACATAGCCTGTATAATTCAATTATATACAACCAAGTAACATCACACCAATACATCCACAGCAGCGCTGAGAAGCACTCAGAACTGTGAAGTGTTATCCTGGCTTATATGAAAACTCTGAAGCTATTTTACTTCAGTGAATCCCTCGTGACTCTGCTGTTTTTCCTGACAATGGTCTTCAGAGTCTATTTCCTCAAGCTGGTGTTTACAGCATGAGGTTAAATTTATTTCTCTCTATTCTGTGCACTCCCATCTAATATTTTCCACCACATAAATAGTGTACTGCCTTCTTCCTACTTCATTGGTCAACAGCACCTGCAAAAAATCACTTTGCTTGTCATCTTTTCCCACAAGAAACTCCAACTCTGAAGCTTCCACTTCCCACGTACCCTCAGGGTAAGCATATTCTTTCCTAAGATGCAGTTAAAACTGATGGCATCCCCTTTGCTGTCCCCTCGCCTGCTCCCATCCAACATTTACTACCCCCCTTATTCAAACAGAGCACACACCAAATGGTGAATACAAAAGATCTGTAAACCTTGCAAGGAAGCTTAAAAATTAAGCACAGGATATATGCACCCTAAAATTCAGAATGCAACAAAGAAACATCAGATGTCTCTGCTGCTCAGTGTATTTTTAGATTGACATAGTCTATGTGTAGCAGGCAAAATCTGACTGAAATTGTGAACTTTGACAGGCGGCAGCAGATAAGTGTGCATGTGTATATGTGAGGAAATAAGAGACTGAATGCTTGACTTAAACATATTAGGAACTCTTCTTTGTAGCATTACCTGCTGAAATGCCATCCAAACTCACAAGATTCAAACCAGATAATATTCAGTGTTAAGTATTTCTTTAGCAAACCTTTGATGGGATCTCAAATTTATGACCTTTTGACAAATGGAGCTTACAGGGATCGTTATGAGATTATGTTTAAAAAAAAAAATAAATTCATTCCTTGGTTCAGATGCAGCCATTGCAAGGTAAAACAGCATTTATCTTCAAACTACTGTTCAAAGATTGTTAAGCAGTAGAGGAAGTACTGAGGATATAAGGAAATCTGTGAATCAGTGAAAGATGTTGGTATGCAAGAGTGAAGGTATACCAGCTGGGCTCCTGCTTCAGCTGGTTACCAGAGGGCCAGGAAGAAATTAGTCTCAGCCATCAGTTGAAAGAACACCTGGATGTTAACCTGGGGCACCAATTCCCTTATGAACAAGGTAATCTTTGTTTCCTCACCAATACATCTAGAAACGAAATAATGACTATTTAAAAAAATAGAAATCCTTAGTCCCAAGTGTCTTTAAACCACTACAATAAAGAAATTTAAAAAAAGAAGTATTTATGAAAAGGGCAGTAGAAAACACAGCAGGCTTTACTCTCACTTTAAGATACAAATGAATTAAAATGCAGTAGCATCTCTCACCTTCTTGACAAAGGCATGCAAACATGGGGCTGTATCTAATTTATTCTTTATTTATTCTTATTTAATTCTCTAATTAAGATTTGATGCATGCCTCAAGCATTTGGCCCACTGGCTGAAAATGAAGCAAAAGGTAATGAATTTATTTTTGGAAAGACAGAACTTCTACACTGAAGATGACACAAGCTCTCAAAATGAAAGCTATGCTGTATTTTAGCTGGTGGCTCGTACTTTCTTTTATTTGGAGATCTTGCCTGAGGACGCAGAATGAGGACACAGTTTGTGTTTGCCTGTATAGATCATCCCCAAAAAATGAGTATTGCACAATTTCCATAGACATTTACAAAATCGCACATACGGCTAAGTAGAAACTATTAGTGGTCTTTGAATCATATTATATTTGGCAGCACTGATACTCAGACTGCCAAATACCACCCAATTGCAACTGCAGCACTAAACCTCTGCTTCAATACTCCAGCAGACTCTGCTCTTTGGAAACCTTCACGAGGAAAAGCTAAAGATTTAAATGAAATCATTACCTTCCCCCCCATAAGAAAGAGCTTTTTGAAAAAAAGCTCAATATATTTTATAGAAATAAAAATTTGTGCAACAAGATATTTGATTGCTTTCAAATTAAAAATGAAGAACATGTTATATTATTTATTTTATAAAAAATTTATATTTGTCTTTTGGTTTCTATTATCCTGTGTTGGAGGGAAATAAAATAGAATGATTTCTACTGCCAAACTGGTATACACAGAGCAAAATGCATTTGCTACTCACACTGGAAACACATATGAGAAAAATAATTGGTTTTAATGATAAAATTCCATACTTAAATTATTTTTATTAAACTGTCAGTACATTTTGGAAGAAAATCCAAATTCCACCACAAAGCTGGCATGAATCTGCTCACCATTTCTTTTTTTTCCTCTAGTATTCTTTCTAGAGGCATGCATCACTTTTTCAGTATTTCAATCCCTCTCTCTTGGCAGCCAGCAGCATCCTGGCAGAGCATTTGATGATGGACATTCTGTCTGCTCAGTTTGTATCAACAAATTATTGCAGCAAAAATTTACATCACTGATGACAGGTACCGTGTTACTAGAGAAGGAGGAAACCTAGAAAATGTGCACCAAGAAAGACTGGGGAAGGGAAGGCAAGAAGGAGACAAATCCCCTGCAAGCTGGAGAAGCTGGAAAAGCTCAGAGATATGAACTGGCAGCTAGAAATGAGCTAAATGCTTCTCACTTGTTCTCTTAGACAAGTCAGACTTGTGTTAGACTTGTTCTGTGCTTCTCCCTGGGCAAGGAAGTTCCTGAATGAAATGTGGATTACTAAAGTCATAAAAATCTTAGAATGGTATTCTTTTCAGCAGCATATTCAAAACGCAGAACTAGTTTTTTTTTTTCATATTTTCAATCAACTGATTTTTGTTCTACCACTGATGTGTGTAATAAAATGCACAGAGTATTTACATTCCAAGAAGAGACTCTTGTTTCCTCATTAGTGTGAGTACTAAGGTCAGTCTTTGATCGTCATCATTCAAAAGTACATAACAGAAACTGCTAAAAGTTAATAGGGGGCTCATAGATATAGTGGAATGATATCAAATTTTATTACTACCCCATACAAGTACATGCCAATTATGGAAACACACATTTTGCAAGCTTTCCAAAGGTAGCCAATGTCTTCTTAACGTGCACTTTTATGCCAATTTTCTTTGATGTTTTGCATTAGTGATAACCACTGTCCTTCAGATGACAAGGAACAGAACAGAAATACTCTTTTCTCTCACAACAGATTCTCTTACTCTGGTAATGAAATACAAATCCTACTCCAGCCAGATAGTGATGCCTTCCATTTTTGGGTCAGCCTTCATCTGCATGTTATACACACACTAAAGATGTATATTTTATCTCTCAATCAGTTCACATAAGTACATGAAAGGCACATCCTAGAAATTCTTTGCTGTAGCTTCTGATTCATGATGTATCTTACGGAAGACGTATTTTAGGTTGTCTGTCCTTTGATTTCCCACAGAAACGAATAAATAATCAACAAAAATATGATTAAAGATGTTGCTTGAACTCTCAGCCAAAATGAATACTAGCTAGTTGGAAATCTTTCTGATCCAAACTGTTTATCTTAGAAACAGAATTCTAACTCAGATTTTAAAAAGCCTGATGAAGGGTAGAGCTAAGTTTTGACATGATCTTTTCATATTCAAAATATCTCTTGAAATAAGAGGGAAAAGATTATGAAACTTGAAATTATAGAGAGATTAAATAGAGCTTACTAAACTAGAAAAATATTTATCTACAATTGCAATCCTATATTAATAAAAAACAACAAAAAAAACTTTGAAATCTTAATCAACCAGTACTTGATGCATTCCTGTGAACACTGATCTAAGTCTTAGTTTAGGTAACTAAAAGATCACAGCCAAAAGTCGATATTAGATTAGAAGTATTCTAACTTGTGTCTAACTTCCTGAATCAAAAGGTGAGGAAAAACTAAAATTAGAACTTCAAACTGAGTATTTCCTGTAATTCAATTCCCTGTAAGTCCATCTGTTTATCTAACACTCTATTCCAAATTTCCCAAACATATTCAACAAATTAGGCAGTGGGCTTAAATTGAATTTGAGAACGTACATGAGACTTCTTCCTTGCCTCTACAAGTAGAGGCAGGATAAAAAAATCTGGTTAAAAAAAAAAGTATCAAAACATACATGACCTCTAACCTTTTTAAAGAAGTATTTATTTAAAAATAGGCAAACATGAGATACTTTCATAAACCAGTTACTGCTATCTGTATATGCTCAAGATCTGCCACATGAACCTTATATTTTGTCATGAAAGAATAGTTTTAGCTCAGAGGAACAACAAAGTACATAAAAATGGAAGCACCAAAAGAAGGGATCATTTGTAAGAAGCCAAGAAGTGTTAATTAAAACTTTCAGTTGTTTTCTTACAGAAATACTGCTAATTGACTAGTAACGATTAAAAAAGTTGTTTTACAACTCAATATGATAACTACTGTACTTGATAGAAGTGCATTTTGTCAATTCTACATAATACATACCTATTTAGCCAATTCTATATATTTTACTGCTTTGGAAATAATTACTATTTAAATATCTAGTAAAAGTGATAAAAAATAAGGTTTAGGTCTACCTTTAGGAAAAAATGAAAATGTACAAGATGATAATTTCTTGAATAGTTGTTTTATAAATTAAAATAAAACTTAGTACATTGGTTATATTACCAAAAAAAAATCAGTTATTTTATTTTTGTCTTTTATGTCCAGCAAGCATTTAAAACCTACAGCTCAAGTCCCCTTATATATCAATATATATAAAGGTTAGAATAGGAAAAGAAGCTTTCCTGCATTTTCAACTCTCAATTGGTTTCTCAGCTTTGAATGAATTAGTCAGTGAACCATAATGAAGGAAAAACTCTCTCTGCACGCTGCCACTGCTGCCAAAAGCCAGCTTAGCAGTTTAGCAGCCTTGCTCCAGGTGTTTAACTCCTTCAGCCAGCTGACTTTAACACTCGAGCTGTAAACAAGTGTGCTGCTTCACTATTGGGTTTCATCGATCTTAACATGTCTCTACAGCCTCATGTTTATTTTTACATATTTATTTTAAAGCAGAATGATGCAAATATAAATGTCAGTGCTTATTGATTTCCTTACACTGATTTTCTTTTTACTTACTCCAGCTTCTATATAACATCTAGCTTCTATGTAACATATTTAAACTTGCCTTTATATTTATTAAGAACAACACAGACCCTTACTTCTCTTCATAATTTTTTTCTAATACGTTTGCAACAGGACCTGCAGAGGACAAACAAAACCCAAAATGCTTTCTTGTAGCTTTCTCAGCCTGTCCTAGGACAAACAAAACCCAAAATGCTTTCTTGTAGCTTTCTCAGCCTGTCCTGCTCAGCCCTTTTAGCACGTAGCTCTCACAGTAAATTTTACAATTGAGGTGAAGAAGTCTCCTTAACGTCACAATTTGGATCACACACGAATTTCATTTCTTCAAGGCATCTGAAGTAATTACACATACACGAGCCCAAGCAGATCAACAAAATGCCTCTTTCCTCAAAGGCACGTAGATGCAGCATGGAAATTCATGTCCAAAGCACAGGAAACCCATATGCAGCTACTCAGTCCTCCAGTAAGACAACTTTGTTCACGGTAATGAGCGTTAGCAGTTTAAAAACCTTGAGGATAAAAAGCAGATAGCCAGAAAAAGCTTAGTTTGATTTAGAAGAGAGATGTACCTCTAAGAGATGACCTAGCAGAGGGGCTGGGTGTGTTTTAACAGGAGCTGCCAAGGCCTGAGCTGCAGTCAGAGTTTTCTGTGGTGGCAAATTGGGAAGGGCTGGCGGTTCAGAGAACGTCCCTGAGCTCCAGCTGCTCACCCCAGGCTTCAGAGGGTAACAGCTCAGTGATAAAGCTTGCCCACAATCAGCAGGACCTAGTCATCCTTCAGCTCTTGTTTATGCTGATAGAAAATCAAACTACTAGGAGTTCACAAGCAGAGATAATGCAGTGTTCCCAAGAACTCCATTTTACCAACGTTATTGCATTCTTAGTACCCTTTTCATCTGACTCAAAGCAACTGTATTCTCAAAAAACCAGCTTGCAGAGCCAGTGTGGGCAGTGTCCAGCAAAATACAAAGATTAAATTGACCCTTGTGCAGGAAACCTCTTAGTGTGCCACTCCAGTAATATACTCTGGAATACACAGAGCTGATTTTTTTTACAAAAAGAACATAAGCATTTCTATTTATCACATAATTGAAATGCTCTTTTATCCCCCTCTTCCATGTACCTTTTTTCTTTATACTCTACAGACAATACACAAAATTATTTTAAAGACTTTCAAAGACATTTTGCAAGGGAAATAGAAGGATTCAGGTAAGCAGAGCAAATACACCTTTATAGTAAACAGTTGATACTCTTGAAACGTTTTCATTCAATATGTAATTTATGGGAATAACAGCATTGAAATACTCTCACAACACTGAAATACTGTCACAACATTATCTGCCCTAGCAAAAAAAAAAAAAAAAAAAAAAAAAAAGACCTAGCATTACTGAAAGATGATCTGATACTTGGCCTTAAATGAAAGAACACAAACACACAAACAAGTTCGATATCTCCTGCTGAAAGAACACTCATATTTGAGTATCTTAACCCAGCCTCAATACACTAACACATCTCACTAAAAATCCTTTGATAATTGGTGGTGTTTCCAGCATCCATTAAGCATAATATGTTAGTGTAGTGCAAACGCACCATTTAGCTTGTAAGTAAATGTGATTTTAAATATACCTTATGCATGGAGGCTGGAGACATCCCCTCTCCTGTCTGTACAAGCTGCTCTGCACACTGAGCTAACTAGTGCTTTCTCACATTTCATGAAGAGACTCCTCCAAACTCACTGAGGGAATTCCTGAAAGGACTATGAAACTTCAGCCAGAGCCCCCAAACCAGAGCACGAACCACAGAAAGACTCAGCCCTTTTCAAGACATCAAACAGTTTCTAGTCTGTAATTTAGAAAGCAATTAAAAATTACAGAAAGCACAATGTCTGTGTATGCGACCTCAGCAACTGCTCTGTGGGTTGTTTCATCCCAAACCTGTGTAAACTAAATTTTAAGGAAGTATTTCTCTCTGTGGAAGTCCTTAGTGCATATTTCATATCACTTATGGTATTTAAGAGGACAACATAAACAACATTAGGTGTCTCAGTACAAGCAGTGCAGAACTGAGTGTCACACACACTGGCACATAAAAGCACAAGGTAACTTCTGTGAATTACAAAAAAGCAAAATGATTTCCTAGCGGAGAACACAAAGACTTGAAAGAAATTTATTAAGAAGTATTTTTGTGATAGGAAAATGCATATTTTCAGTTTTCTATATAAAAGTATACATCTTTTATGAACCAATATTTTAATAACTAAGCTTTACCCGTACTCTACACTTGCAAATATTGAAAATAGCATCCCACCACAGGCAACAGTTTTAGGTAGAGACTTGAGTGGAAACACAGTAGGCTGAAAATAAAGCTGTTGCATATGAGCAAATTAGCACAAAGTTAATTTGAGATCTGTTGTACATAGAGGGAGCTGAAGGCATGTCTCACTGTGCATCAAGGATGAATATCAATGATCAGCCATATAAAAAACAAACTAAGCTTTACTTACCTATTGTCTGTTCATAAGGAGTAAAAAGCCTTTTTTTTAGTATAGAATATCTTACAGCAACAGGATTTAAAATATAACTGAACTCAATGAATATACAAATATATTTACTGATTCTACATAGTAACATCATTTCTGCCAATGCTCCTCTATTTTCTTTTATCTTGAAAAAGTAATTCTGGGATACTATAATAAATACTTACACATCAGAATATACAAAAGAATTTAAATGCCAACAGAAAATGCCAAGAAGACCAAGTAGTGATGACAGTTTTTGTTGACTAGTTTGTGAACAGCCACCTCACAATAATTAGCTGGTGCTAATTAGGTACGTGCATCAAGGGGAAACAATGAAACCAAGTATCTAGAATCTGAATTCTAAACTTGAACACTCCCAACATCCATTTCTACACAATTGGTCTCTAGCTTGCCTCTAATTTTCCAAAAGATGATTAGCCACTTGCTCTGAGATGTGATACACGCCCTCTGTGATTCTGGACAGCATTTGAAGCTCTGCACCTGCTACAAGCAAAGTCCCTATAGAATTCCTGAATGAAATCCCAGGCCCTGCTGTTGTTAATAGCAATGTTCTCACAGACATCCAAGTAGCCCTGGATTTCTTCAAGTTAGGAAACTCAAATGATGCAAAATATTGATAAAAAACGTCAAGTTCCATTGAAGACTGAAAAAACAAGGCTACTGCCTGAATCATACTGCCTGTTTTGAAGGTAAAAGGCTGAGCAGCAGATAGGGAGAGTGAAAAACCATGGGAACTGCATCAACACAAATTCTCAAGCAAAGGCCCTGAATGGATTTATACATCTTAAATCTCATTATTATTCACTCTCAAGTCAATACTACTACTAAGACACGAAAGTATCCATTTTATTTAATACAATCCATGAGAGTTCCACTGTACATTGTCCTTCAGAAATATCTGGTGTTTTAAAATACTAAATGTTAAAAAAAGACTAATTAATGCATTTATATAAACTATTTAATAATTATCTTAGCAAAGAGGAAAACACAGAAAAAGAAAAAACTGGTCATCTGTGACGAGCAGTAACCCTACAGTAATCACACACACCCTTCAGCCACAGCCACTCCTGACTCCAAATATGAACTATTTGTCTTCAAGAATTCTTTTTAGCCTGTATGAGCATATTTAACTGTTTGACTTGTTCTGCAAGTTGTTTTTAATTGCTTTAATGTAAAAAAAAAACCAGTGATAAATAAATTACCCTGCAGATCTCCCAACTGTGTTGACAGTTGCAATAAGAGAAAGATCCCATGAAAGAACATTTTCACAAACCATACACAAACCCTTGGAAATTGGCCATGTTGACACTATAAGTGAAGGCTGACTAGAAGTACTACATTAATGCTTATAAAGAGCTATAGAAAAATGACAATTATCATTCATTTCAATGATTATTTTCAGAGCCATGCAGAGAAAAGAAAAATACCCACCATATAACCTTTGTAAACCAGTAACAGTACATTCATGCTCCTGTGGTATGATGCCAAAGTAAATATTTTTCCTCAAATTTTACATGCCTATGTGAATTTGGTGGGGATCATTCTGTCATCTCATTAATGCCATTATATTCAGATTTGCTAGAGACAGAACTGAGTTCTTCATTAACAAATTATCTCAGATGATGCAGCACAATGTAACAACTCCTATGTTCCTACAGAATCCTGTTCCCTTGCCTCTTCTGGAGGTGGATTTGGGGCAAATGGATTTGCACAGGAGGATTGCTGAGTCTCAATGCAGTCTTTTTTCCTAGGCTACTTTACCCTTTAGCTCCATTTGACTTTCTCTGGCAATTTCAGAGCTGTCCGAGATGAGTTCAGAGCACAATCCTACCACTTTTAAAGAGAATCTACACACCAGATTCTTTGAACCTTCTTGGTTTAGTCTAACATTTCTTTGCCAGCTTTCTGAATAGGCTAAGCTAAGGAAATGCACGTCCTCATTTTCTAGACTCTGAATCTCTGGATAACCCCATGTAACATTTTCTAAAAGACACAGACAGTGACCCTGATGTGCTGCTGATTTTAAACGAAGGCTGCATTCCTATGGCTATGGCAACCACACAAGTTTTCAAAAGGCACATTTATTTCAGATCTTATCTTGAAGAATGAACAGAATTTTGACTGACTCAAGGCCTGTGCCAACAGCAGCTCGCACCGAGCAGGGAGCTGAGACCCCGGGGAGTGAAAGTCAGGCGGGTGGAACTCAGGGTGACAAACTGCCCACTTTGTACTGCCAGCCAGCACATTCCAAAAATAGGGCACTGCACCGGCTGGGGAAGGGTCCTGTTACAGCTGACAGAGGATATTACCAGCACAGTGTATGTCAGCTACTATTTGGCCCTACCAAATAATACTTTGGGCCAAGCATTCAAAGACAGTTAAGGCCACCCTTGGTTCTGGGCCAGGAGGTTTAACCCCAGAAGTCACTGCTACCACACAATTTGTGGTGTAAACTAGAAGGTTGTCAAAACATTTGTGAATGTGCTTACAAATCAAATAAATTGTTTTATTTTCATCTACACTTTACTGGAAGTACAGAAGTGTAAGGCTACTGATTTTTATCATGTATTTCCACAGTTGTGGAAGCAGAATTTCCTATAGAAGAAACTTCATTTAAAACTTGCTCTTCCTTAAGACAGGTGAAGCAAAGAGCACAATAAGGCCAGTGATCATATCCCTACTACCCTTCAGGAGCATAAAGAGCCTCTTGTACACTAAAATACCCACTCCCCCCAAATATATATGCATAAATCACATATACATATGCACACACATATATAATATATGTACATAAACACTGTATATATTTAGTTGAAAACAAGTTTAGCTAATGTAATTTTGACTGCTTTTCCAAATGCTGATATCAGACATGAAATTTAATTTGGTTTCATCAGTTAGAATTCAAACTTACCCAGCCTAGAGGAGTGTACACCCCATTCTTTGCGAGGCACATTCTACTTTGATCCTGCATGTGCTAAATGCCAGCAGTCACCTCGTGAGGAATATTGCTGTGGCCCTTCTCTTTCTACACTGATGGCTTTTAAAGCTACACTCAGCTCTGCTATGGAAAAAGAGGTTTCAGAGACAAAATGAGCTGCCTTTATTCAAGCACTTACTATCACCTAATAATCAATTTCTTATTTGAGGTACGAATACACCAGTACAAAGTCTAGAAAACATGCTCCTAATTCTGTGTAAGCAAGATTGCACTGCCCCAAGACTTTTCAAGACCCCACAGCCATAGACTGAGATGTAAAGGACAGTGTGTAACATCCCTCCAGCTGCCTGGTTTGTCAGGAGGAACCCAGAAGGAGCTTCCAGGGCTTTGGGAAACCAGGGCCTCCAAAGGAGCTCACAGAACTGGCAGCATTTATGGTCCCAAGGAGAAAAGACAAGACACCGTTCATTTTAGACCTTCCTTCTTCTTCTCTGTCCTTCTTCCCCCATTCATAATAATGGAAAATTTACACTTTGCTTGTTGCAAGCAGCATATTTAGTACAATGTAAATCCAAACAGAAGTTTTCTAAATGTGCCAAACATAAGAACATCGCCAAGTTTAACAGTGCTGATTCTGTTTCCAGCCATGTTAAACTCTGATCTTGAAGACTTCAAGTTATTAGAAGCTTAATGTAATAATCACAAAGAAACAATTATTAAACAGTTAGAGAGACATGTGTCAAATGTGTTTATACTTTTTAAGAAACTGTGTTAATTAAATGCTATGCTTTATGTTCAGACAATGCCCAGCAGATTATGTCTGTGTCCTTCAAATCCTGCCTTTATTAAGTACAGTATACAGCTTTTACATTTTATCACTCTTATAAAACATTCAACAAGATTTTTTTTCAAAACCAACACTTTTTGGAATGGAGAAACAGCAAAAAAGGACACATTCTTAGCTGACATCATAGCACTAACTAAATAAAACGGATACCAAGGTTCACATTAACATGATAAACATTTGAAACACAGATTTTGATTATTTCAGGGGTCTTAAAAGGTTTTCTGAAGAGTGAGACATAAAATAAAAGAAATAAAAACGTAAAATAACCCTTTTCTCTGCTATAAATCATTGAGCTGCTTTTCCCAAATCCATTAATAAAAACAGTGATTGTATTTCATGTTACAGTTATCTACAAAAGACCATTCTTAATTGCTCTTAAGGCATCATGTTTTATTTTAGCCAGGTTCACATTTTATTATAGAAAACTAATGGGGCATAGACTCCTAGCAGAACTTATTTGGAGCAGTCAACTATAAAGTGGGTATAAAAATAGTTATGGAGGCAAAATAAAAATTAAAAACTACAGCTAAGCTTTCAGATTTACAGGTCTAATAAAATGTGTCATAAACTTTTGCTTTCATTCCAAAGCTTTGTCGTAAGAACATGCAGAATATTTCCCCATTTCAAAAGTGTATGTTCAAAAGTTAAATCTTCCTATTTTCATTTTTAGTTTATAGTCTTGCTTGGGTATGTGTAATTTCTTAAAATTTATTGCTGTTTCATTAAATATCCCTGCTGATCAGAATGAAAGAGTGATAAGAAGGAGAACCATTACAGGATAATAATAATAACTTAATGGCATTTCTTGTTAATGAGGTAATAACAAGAGGCCTTCAGGCTTTCTGCTTCAAAGTTTATTTAACCAAACTACTTTATTTTTATCTTATTAACCAGAACCCTCAAGTTGTCATTGCCCTAATAACTATTTGAATACCTACTGGATTCATTTATTAAATTAGTAAAGGAATAAAATAATAAGTTAGACCTAAGAACTTAAAAAACGTCGGAGATTAGACAGAGATGAACTCATCTGGATGTAACACTGAGTTTGTACTGATTTGAGATCATAGGTGTTGCTCTGCTGTTTGCAGCAAGATCTCCCAGAAAAGACTGAAATCCTAATCCTCTACCCTATGTAATTATTTTCCAGATCGAAGAAATTACCACTTTTGTCCTTAAAAATTCTAGCTCGTTTATGTCATACTGCCTACTTGCTTTTGCTTATTAGTTGCAGGATACCATTCAATTCTTTTTCCAAACTTAATCATAGTGATGTATCTGAACTGCAACTCAATTACAAATCTGAATATGATTTGAAAAAAAAAACAGTCTTCTTAAAAGAAAAAGATCAAGCTGAACTTTACTGCCACACTGGAAAGCAATCTGAACAGTCAGCTCTACCCCAGACTTGTAGGGTTTGCTTTCTTTACATATTTCCTAATTTTTAATCTAATCTTGTCATTTTTAAGGTCTATACTTAATTCCAGTGGTGGTTTTTTTCCTGGTAAAGCCACATCTTCAAATGGCTCACATGTCTAACCTGGCAAAGAGCTGCAGAAATAACACTACTGCCTGCCAGGGCAACAACAAACAAGGGACACAGTGTAAGAATTTATCTTTTTTTACCTACAAGAGTAAATGACTGCATATGGATATTTTGAAACAATCTGGTAGCAAAGAGGCAAATGAATCTGACTAAAAATCTAATGCTGGCAAGGTGCAGTCACCCAATGGGTTCAAGTTTAACTAGAAATGGTTATAGCCATGGAAGCCCCATCTCTTGTCCACAGAATGGGCAGTTCTTTAGTACAGTGCCACAAAACTCAGTTTCGTGTATTATTTTAGCAGGTTGCATTCTGCTAAATGTAACAAATTTTCAGGCTGAAGGAGCTATGAAAATCTGTATCACACAAACTGAGTGTAGTTTCTCTAATTGTTCTGCTCCATTTGTGGCTGTACTAGAATTAACCGAGGCAAATTATTCATGTGGAAATATTCTCATTTCCTAGGTGAACAGCAAGTCCTCCACAGAGAAAACTGCTTCATTATGCACGTAGACAAACTGACGTGTGCAAAACTGTATGTGCAATAGATAGCTCTATTTCCCCCAGATATCAGCAGCTAACAGGTTTAGTTCTAATTCCCCCTCATCCTCGTCTGCCACAAACACTTTTAAATAGAAGAATCTTGAACTGGCTCAGGTTTGTTCCCAGCAGGCATACTTGTAAAGATAAAAAGACTAAGAGTTTTTTTCCCCCTGCTTACTCCCTATTTTGGTAGTTTCTAACAAGAAGGGCCAAGGAAGGAATGGCATGTTTAGCCCAGCACCACAGTCTGATCTTGCAGAAAAAAACCCACAAGAGCAGTCAAGCAAAGTAACTCTGTTCCTATTTCTGGGTTTAAATTTCCATGCCAGGTTCTTTAATGTCTGGTTCTCAAAGTTTGCCTACTCTTAATCCTTCTTGCTAAAAAAATTGTTTTGTTTTTTTTTTTCATCCTACAGCTTCTGGCAGCAAGTGGTATGTAAATGTTCAGTAGCCCATCTGAACCCTGTTTCAGAACAAAACAATTTCAGTTTCTAAGTGTCTGAATTACTTTAACTAAATCTGAGGATTTACCTATTGAAGCTTGAGCAGCTCCCTTTCAACTCTGAATGAAGGAAGAATTATGAGACTGGAGTTATTCAATGAGAGCTATCTGTCCTGGCACTTAATCAAAGGGATTAGGATTTGGAAAGAAAAGCCTACAGGTGATCCTCCAGGAAGCATACCAAGCAGTTATCAAAAACATACAAGTTCAAAGCAGCTCAATTTTCATATGTTAAAAGTATTTGGATGAAGCCTCAGGCTTGTTTCTAGGTAAAGAATTGTGTTAAAGCTGTTTGTACTTGCATACTTAGTAGACAAGGGAATGAAATAGCATGTGGTGAAGCAGTACTAGGTCCATCTAACCCTGATGTAACACAATAAATCAATCTTGTTCTGTTAGTGAAACATGATCTGATACTGAGTCCAAGTTCCAGTGCTCTTTTCCCACTCTGGCAGTTGTAACAGACAATCATTTACCTCTTCAGCAAAGGAAACTGTCATAGCATAAAGGGAAAGATGTTACATGCCACATCAAGTGCTTTAATAATTGTTATTAATCATGTAACTACGTTCTCCCCCTGCACTCAATACATTGAATTTAAAATACATTCAGTATCTTTGCAAGACTATTTTGAAAATTCTAATAATCAGAGATCTCTCTTAGTCAACTAGAGGTGTCAGAAATCAAAGTTAACACTAACTCACGACTACAATGATTTTTATTTACCACAAGCATTACATCACACCGGCACAAAAGGGCAGGTTAGGGACATGTTCTGTCTCATTGCCAAAAGCAGGAACGTTTGAGTAGCGTTGCTGGCCCAGCTGTGGATCCAGGACAAAGCACTTAGAAGTTCTAAGCCTCCCCACCACATCTTTGAGATGGCTTCACTTACCAAGCACAGGCAGTTCCTTTTTACATGGAATAAATGGAGTTCCAGCCCTCCAGAAGGAGACAGAAATAGAAAGAATCCACTGTACATACTGAGTTCCTACTGAAAGTCTCCATAAATCATAGAGGCAGTCACCACGTGAGTTAACACTGGATCATTCTCTGCAGAGTTTCCCCCTCTGCAAGTGCCGTGGGAGGTGCAGAGAGCAGAGTTCTCCCCAGCAGCAGCAGCTCAGGGTCCTTGGCACCAGCGGTCTGGAAACCCAGACAGCTCCTACACTACTGAGAGCATGGCTTTGGGCCACAACAAATTCTTACAGCTCAAGAGGTTTCAAAAATGTATATATACATCTCCCTCGACAGACATTTATACATCTGTATACATACATCTCTCTATGTATATTTATACAACTATATATATATATATTTCTGTAAATCATTATCTCAACTGGAGGGCAAGTGCTTCACAGCCCAGTCCACAGGGAAGGAGAATGGCACTGAAAGGGAAAAAAGTATTTCCATGCAGAAAGGAAGAGGAAGGGGAAATATGTGGAGCATCCCAGCTTCCAGTCTTTACCTGACAATACTTAAAAAAAGCTCTTTGTGTTTCTTTCCTTCATGCTGTTACTGTTACCATCCTCTGTACATACCATAGGTATAATCACAGAATATTCTGCGTTGGAAGGCACCCACAAGGATCATTGAGCCCAACTCTTAATGGCATAACAGACAACCAATTAACTGAAGTCCATGTGTAGGAAGTAAAGATTTCTGCATCCATCAATTTCTCTGGCAAACTCATGAAGAAAATTTAGAGTATCTTAAACAGCAAAGTTAACTGGGCCAGATCAGTTAATACAGAAGCAAAAGATAAATTCCATGAAATGACAAAACTTGTATTTGGGAAAAGTATTTTAGAATTAGATGTTTACTCTATATGTTCACAAAAATCTGATTTGTCAATATTTACAAAACAAATTTGTAAAAATTTTTAACCAAGACTTGGATTGTGGACTTCTCATGAAATCCCAAACTTAATTAATTTAAACAAACAAGGAAAAATAAATTAAATCTTTGGAGAAAATGATTTTGAGTGGATCATTACAGATTGTTCAGAATAAATGCATTACTCACTCCTGAAATAGAAACCTTGTAGCAAACAAACTGTAGCAGAGCTACCGGGCACAACTGAGAAACAATACCTTAATACTGACTCTGTGTGGCTTCCTATCATCTTTTCATTGGTAATTTGCAAATTACCTGCTTAAATTCTCTTCAGAGACAATCCTGAAGTCCTTATTTGGGCCCAATTCACACTTCAGAGCAACAAGATTTAGTCTAAAAGCACTTAATAACCAGAATAAATTTAAATTTATATTATGATTCTGTCTCATATATATATGTTCATGGCTACAGAATCAGAGCCTTAAATGTTCATTGGCAAAAAGTAAGAAGAAAAACGTGCAACAGTTTTCTTATCTGTCCTTCACAATTACTCTCTAAAAAGGCAGGGTTATTGAACAAGAACATAGATTGAAACAAAAAAAGTCTGCTAAATAAATCCTTGCTCCAAGTAAAATATTCATGGTTTATTTTAAACTTATGCTTATATAAGTGAAACTAAGGGAGTGAGAAGTCTCCTTTACTAACACAGGCTTCAAGGCATTGCATTATGAAAAAGCTGTGTGCTAGACTACAGAACAAACGTAATGCTTAATATTTTTAGCCTGCTAATAGACAAAAGAGCTATTCTAAATAAATTCCAAAGTTTTAAAATATTCCAGAAATTTTAGTGAATTGCCAGGTACTCTAACTCATTCCTATATTTCATTTGGGACTTGCACCTGTACCAATGGATACTACTCACATTGTGCTAGACACCACACAAAGAAAGAACAGTAACCAGCTATGAAGAGCCTAGAATAA